>JAZHYW010025924.1:0-17560 GCA_037355805.1 Ixodes ricinus | reverse complement strand
AAAAATTTAGTATTTGGAGGTGTTGCATTTGGATAAATGCTAATTTTTTGCGCGAATGCAAATTGCGTGAATGGGACTTGTAAAATGTCAACAGATCATTTTTGACGAGATAGTTGGGTGAAGTCTAGTCAACAGATTCGTTAACTCGCATTCACACAACGCGTGAAGCTCTACCATGTAATGTCGTAACGTTCGTGGCACATTAAAAAAATTCGCCAGTTTCGTCCGAGTTTTGTCAACACCTTCAGCCGTGCTAGAGGTGAGTCTCGCTGATCCCCAAGACAAGCGAAATGGCATCCGTCCTTCTGGCGAACATTCCGTTTGCCTTCGGGGACTAAACCATACAGATGCGCCCTGTTTAAGGGAGATTAATTGATGCTTTTGCTCGCGCACGCCTATCGGTTAGTCCAAGTCGAGCGCAGTTAGTTTTCAGTTCTTGCGCACGGTACCTAGCTTGAACCAGATGGTCCTTGCGGGGAGCAACTGGGAGTTCAGAGGCCCAAATGCTGCCGTTAGTCCCTTGAGGCCAACTTTTTTCTTAGAGTGTACTGTACACCGTGGGACGTGAGAACAGACGGAGGCGTCCAAGAAGAGGCGAGCCTACAATCCCATTCGCAAGCTAATGTAAAAACAAAATATTGCCACAAATAAAAACCTAAATTAATTAATAAAACGTAAAATAAAAGTTTATGTCTTTATTCGGGACAGTATCCCCGTGACGCCGCCTTCCAAACAAAGATTATAAACCAAGTTTTTAGTAACACATCGTAAATATAGTACCAGTTTGAGTCCAAGAAATCGGTCTTTCAGAATACCGATCAAACGCTCATGAAACCGCTCAATTGAACATGATGTAGTGAAACTTACAAAATTCCACACAACGGATGCAGACTCAAGTTTTGGGCGAAAGAGCCGAGGAAATAATCGAACGTTTCATTAAAACAAAGATTTCTTCCTTTGTTTTTTTTGTTGGTGCGAGAAATCGAATTTAAGGTTCTGACAAGGCGTTCAGAAAAAAAACCGCAGCGTGACAAATATAGCTTAACGCTGTGTCAATATGAGGGCCGGGATCACGCGTTTGATGCAGCATGTGCTGACTAAAACGTAGCCTTTTGCTTTCTACACTGACTTTTTTGTTTTTGTTTTGAGTTCATAAAGCATAAGATAGTTATCAAAAGGAGACCTGGTCACCTTAAACCCCTAATTCTGAAGAAGTGCTCATTCATGCTAAGAACGAACTTGATAAAAGGAGCTTTACGTTATCAGCAAATAAAAGGTCATCACAACATTTAATTGAAAATATAATGTCATTAACAAAAATAAGAAACCTTTACGAACACATACATAAAATTGAAAGAATAAAACACGGAGGACAAGCACAGGACAACCACATTACGAACCCTAAATTCTCCCCTGACACCTAAAGACGAAATGAAGTCATTTGGTTTGGTAGTGGATTCCTTTACTTGAAAGGTCTCACTGAATTCACGTTCCTGGATTGTAAATAGCTAAAATTTATAGAAATCACTGTATTGTGTGTATCTTCAGTAAAGGCACTGGGTCTTAGTTATTAGGAGTTATTAGGTATCCTGAATAAAGGAAACTACCATAATAAATGCGATAGCTTTTATGAGCTTTTCCTATTGAAACGATTGGAAGTGACAAAAATAAAGCGAACACGGAAGGCGCGTGCTAAGTGCCATTTGCACTAGTTTTTTGCTTACGAACAGTTAGCGCTGAAGACGCCAGAACGCGCAGTGCGTGTACTCCTAGTTCCCGGCATTCTTTTTGATATTTGGGTAATTCGGCAAAAAGGTCCATGCGGAGGGCAAGTGGTCTGGTTCTTGCGCAAAAGTTGCTGTGACGTCAGAAAGCCGCCGAGCTCTGATTGGCTCTGTTTGATGGATCGTGGGTACACCTCAGGCAAGTTGCATCGAGGTCGACCCCCTATTTTTCATTCAGAACCAATCAGACTCTGCGTTGCTCTGCGTCAGCACAACCCATGTAAAAGAAGGAGACGAACTTGCGGTCCGCATATGGTAGCGCCGACAACGCAGCGTCACTACCATCACCATCTTTCCCTGTGTGTGCTGTCGTCGCTAAATCATGCAGTTAGTCGGCGTCTTTTTTCGGAACTATTAGGGTGAAATAAACAATATATATTGTTTGATAACGTTTTCCCCAACCGTCACGTTTGTAGGCCATTGGCGGCCGTGACTGCTTTGAACAGATCTGGGGCCCTAAGCTGGACGCTTGGCGAAAGCGACGGCGAGAAATCTGGCGGCCGCGATTGGCCAACGCCACACTTGACCTTGGCACCGGCCAATCATAGCCGCCGAATTTCTCGCCGACTTTGCCGCCAAGTGTCCAGATTAGGGCCTCCTGGTCGGCATTACCCAGCGACAACGAAGGGTGAGAGCGAGAGAGGGGGAGGGCTTGTATTCTTTGGCGCAGGGCGCCCAATATTTCACATAAAGGGAAGAGAGGTCGAGTTTGAGCTGCCCTGCAAAGTGTCGACACTTTTCATCGCTCGACTGCGCTCGTGATCTTGCTCTTCTAGGCGTCAGGCGCAACGCGTGATGAATGACACGTTCACGGAGCTTGCACCCCGGCTTCATCGACCGGGGGCCGAACTCCCAGCAACCAAGTTACGACGGAAAGGACACTGCGAAGAAGAAAGGGAAGGGTGTGTGGGGTGGCTGATTATGTTTTATGCGACACGACTGACGCGGAAAAAGAACGCGTTGTTTGGTGAAGCCGAGAGAGGGTTTGACGGCACTGAAAGGAGGACACAGGAGGGTGCAGCTACCCTTCATGTTATTTTTGTTTGTTTTTCTTGTTTTTTTAAGGGGGGGGTGTTGTGAGATGGCGGGTTCTATGCGCTCATTCGTTTGTTGGCGAGTCTGTTTCCAAAACGAGGTTCTCTGATCGTCCCTGGAAATAGGGCAGATTTGAAGATATGTTTACGCGTGTTTACTGGGAGGCGGATTTTCGGGAACACTCAAACCAAGACGTGACTAAAATAAGTTTTGCTCTGTGCGTATAACGAAAACGAGATCGTGTTCCGTGTGCTAGCCCAAAGTTATATTTTATGGGGAATGACCGCAGACCGCGAATAAACAAGGAAAGATATGTATTTACGATCCGAAATCGCAAGAGCGTCTCTGAAAGGGTGTTCGAAGAGCCTAACTAGTGTATCACTAAGACTGCCGACTGCATTGGAGAAAAAAGGTGGCACCATAACTTTAGGCTTCTTCGTGGCACGCAGTAAATTCTTGTTGATGCGGTCTGTCGGGGGCGCTGAATATGAAGTGCTTGCCAGAGGACGTCGAAAACCTGGGGAACGAAGATAAATGACAGCCGAAGCTGCAGCTGTATTTTTTAATTATGGCTGTCTTTTCTTGTTTGTTTTTCTAGAGAACTCGAAAAGCAAAGCTATGTCAACGTTCGCACCGACTATGATGAATTGTGCATCGATGTATCGATTTATAATTAGTCCTATAATAGGCGTTTCAAACTCATACTTTGACAGGCCCACACCAACTGGGGCATTCAGGTAAGGTTTGGTGTTCAGTAGAGTGTGGTGGAAATGTCAAACTGAATTCAAAGCTTTCGACGTTGACAGATGTTGTTTGGAAGTTAAAAATAGCAAGCACCAAATTAATTGTTTATGCCCACCGAGGCTTGATAGTGGTTAAGTATGATATCATAACATATGATTTAATGCTTCTTAAAAAGTATGTTGCATAGGTATGTAAATAAGTAATAAAAAGAAAAGAATAACATAGATAATGGCCGCTCATTGTTTTTGGAAATATATTACCAGGAGTTTTACTCGAGGCTATGCTGTGTGTCTGTAACAGGTTCAAAGCGATCAGCAATAACAGAAAGGTATTTGTTTGTAGCAAAAAAAAATGCGTACATTTTTAGGTCAAATTGCTGCAGCCATTGGCACGATTAACTCGTCGTTTGAAAAACAGAACGCGACAAAGTTTTACTGTCCTGGTTGCTCTGGCATCCTTGGTTGGCACCACGCTCAGTTAACACAATTTATGTCTCAGCAAGGAAGGCGGGAACGGCTATCGTTCACACACATTTTGTGCACGCTGCAACATCAATTATTATCTTTAAAATCTTGACCATAATTCGCCAATTAAGTGTCAAATTTGGGCTTTATTGCTGGTAGTTGAACGTCATCTCGCATTCTTTGGGCCTAAATCTACAAACATGTACCACAGCTTGACTTTACGTCTGGTTGTTTGGTTTTCTTGTGGCGACTTG
This sequence comes from Ixodes ricinus, assembly GCA_037355805.1. Classification (NCBI taxonomy): domain Eukaryota; kingdom Metazoa; phylum Arthropoda; class Arachnida; order Ixodida; family Ixodidae; genus Ixodes; species Ixodes ricinus. The sequence goes on along the minus strand of JAZHYW010025924.1, from coordinate 13,279 downwards.
GGCTCTAAATTTCCCAACAAGTGCCAGAGTTAGTCTTCAGTGTTGGTTCTTGGCTTCACACGTGGCGTCTTTGGTTCACATCTGGCACTTGGGCAATTGTGTGGCAAGCAAGAAACAAGCTATAAGGACGCCAGAGAAAATTACTCAGGCACTATCTAACGTCTTGAATCAAAACCCTATTGGACCCAAGTATGGACCCTAGGATTGCCAACATTGTTTCAAGTTTTGCGTTGATCTGGTGGGGTACTTGGAAGTATGTTTCAAAAATATAGCAGGTGCAGCTCTGGAAGCTGGAGTTGGAAGTGTATCTGCAAATTGCGGCGAAAGCGCGTGCAGATGGCTGACTGGGTGGCAAAGCACCTTTCTGTCAAGGACATCAGTGATACTTAAACAAGCATTTAACAACAGCAACTTGAAACCCATGCCCTTAATATTGGTCGTATGATACCTTTGGGCTACGAATCCAACTTGCCTAAAGATCTTATTTGTAGCATCCTAACATAGCGGATGTAACTGACGTTTACGGGCGTTTGGTTCCCATTAGTCACTACGTATGTTAAGGCGCCAGCCCGACCAATGAAAATCTAAGGCCTACGCTTGCTATCACGAGCCGGTAGAACGCTCACAGAAAATCCCAAGTGACTCAAATTCGGACGCGTTGCGTGCCAGTGTTTGGAAAAAGTGTTGGCCGGTCGGCAACACTCCGGCACTGGGCTGGTGGATAAGCCGGAAGCCCCTGACCGGAAGAAGCAAAACAAAACCTTGTCACGCATTGGCTAGTTCATATTGGTCCGGTAGCGTTAATAGCAGTAAACGTTTACGACTATTGCACCCCCTGACCCACTAATTTTGCTTCAGTTGCACACCTCGGGATTTTCTGCTCGCAGCCTTAACAAAATCACTTCACTTGTCGCGCGTATTGGCGATATTCACCACACGCTTTTGAATCTACTTTCACGGCTTCATGTTTTGGCTGCCAGGCGCTGTGCGTAACTGATTCGTTCCAAACTTTCTGGCGAACGAACCTGCCGCCACAGCCTTTTGTTCTATCCGCTCGGTGCCGTCGATTTCGTTGGAGTCTCCAATACAACCGCGTATGTGATGAAGGATCGGCGCGTTGCGTACGTGGTATGAACTGCACTGAGGCGCTTCCGCAAAACATCAGGTTTTAGAGCCAAGCTCTTAGGCGCTCCTTACCTTGCTTTGCGGCGTCGGCGTGACCGGAGGAGGAGGGGAAGGTATGGAAGAGAAGGAGAGGAGGATACGCAGGAGGAGACAAAGAGGAAATAGAGGAGGAGGGGAGGTTATGGAGGAGGAGAAGGAAAGGATACGGAGGAGAAGGGAGGTTATAGAGGAGGAGAAGGGAAGGATATGAGGAGGAGGGAGGTTATGGAGGAGGATGGGAGGGTACTGAGGAGTAGGAGGGGAGGGTGTGGAGAAGGAGGAAAGGAGGGTATGGAAGAGGTGGAAGAAGGATACGGAAAAGAAGGGGGAGGGTACTAAGGAGGGGAGGTTACGGAAGAGAAGAAGGCTGCAGAAAGAAGGTTACGTAATCACGTGAAGTTGAGTTATCAGATAACGACGTAAGGTTACGTGCAGCAGGAAGGTTACGTGATTACGTGAAGTTACGTGGCCATGAGACCTAGCGTAATCACGTGAAGTATATATATATATATCGTTCTCAACTTCTTTAGCTCGGAATATCGCAAAATGAATATACCTCAAAAACTGCGCTCTAATGTCGCATTACAGAGATTTGTAAACGTCTTTCATTTTTTCTTTGTCTCATTTCATAGACGGACCACAGCCGAAGCAGTTTGTGGTCGGAGTCAGCTAGACCAGTGCTGGGAAAACACCACGTTACCTTCCGGTTCTGCACAGTGACGAGTAGAGAGCGAAGTCTCGTAACAAGCGTCTAGTGCTTGTTGGCTTGGACGTCAAGTAGCATCGTCTGCAGTTCATCTTAACGTTGCAGGCTTCTAACTCCGATTCCTTCAGACCCTTTTTCCGGATGAACATGACACAGCAATACTTCACTCTCGGCAAAAAGGGTTTATTCACTCACTTATTGGCCCCGAGCGGGACCGATTGGAGCGCTGCGATCGCTCGACCGTGACGTAGGATGGAGGATCACGTGATAAGGCCAGCTATTCCGCCTTGCTTTGGTCGGGGCCTTCAGAAGCCCTTCAATCGGTACTTTCGCATTTTTTTCTGTGTTTGAAGCTTGATCAGTACAGGCGTGGATCGGCTTCGGCAGCTGTCGAGCTCACGGACCAATGGTAAGGTACTGTTCGGGGCCGCAATGCCGTAGTTACGCGACCGACCCAAATATCAGCTACCACATCTACCCCAAGGAGAAGCATTCCAATATGATTCATAAAATGTGAACAGTCTCACCCTGCGTGGCAGTACCTTTCTCATACAGCTTCAGTATTATTTGAACAATCGGGTTAAAAATGTATGTACAAGTTGGCGTCACGCAATGCAAGTAGAGCTGAGTGCTAATAAACTTGAAACAGTAATTTACAGAGGGTAACAAGCCATAAAATTTCACTGACTATTTTAATGCAAACATCACTCACAGCTTAGTGGTATTTAAGCAACCAGCAGCTGCATAAATATGAGAATGTTACGTGGCTTTATTTATTTTACTTTTAAGGTTGCTGATGCAAGTAGCTGCACTCGTATTAGCAAGTAATATTTTTATTTTTGTAACCTATCTGCTTATCTTGTAGGAGCCCAAATAAAACAATTCTACAACTCTAATACATCTAGCTACAGAAAATATTTGCATAATCTTTCTTTACAAAAAAGAAAAACAGCGATGCTGTAAACGAAATGTCATTGGCCTTTGAATGGTCTGATATTAGTTTATGAAATTAAATGTTATCAACAAGCTTTAATATTCGTCGCTCGAAAATTCCAACATCGCAGAAAAGTTACGAAACCTGCGCTTCAAAAACGTAAAAAAAAAAAAAAAATTAGTTGCATTGTATTGATTTTGCGACTCGCGACTTGGGAAGCGAGCATGTTACCACTGAGCCACGAGAATTTGTTTTCTTTATTCCTGAGCTACGATAACAACGGGAGACGACCGATTATATTTGAAAAAAGGCACTGTCACTTCACCGTTCATCGCAAATCGCAATCTCTAAAGGCCGGTTGAGACACTTGCGTTCATGAGTGCGTTTAACTGCGTTGTGTTGAGAACCGAAAGCGAAACACCGGCAGATCTGTGCTTCGTATGAAGCGTGGAATCCAATTCAAGGAATCATGTTTGCACGGGATATAAGCAGCAGGAATGTCCTGGTTTCTCGCAGCCGAAACGCAGTCAAACGCAATCAAACGCAACTGTCTGAGTGCTCCAGTTGTTTCGCTCCCGGCTCTGGCCACGAGCTCGATCGATTTCACAGCACGCTGGCCGGTGGGTACATACAACCTAACCAAGTAATGATACACGGCATGTTCCTTCACGGTTTCACCCATGCTTTGCAAGAGCTCGATGTGTCACCGACGTTTCTTCCATCCAGCTCGTGCGGGTACGAAGTGAGTGCCGACGTTTGGAGTACGAATCCAATGAACGTGTAGCAATCCTTATCCAGCTTCTTGATTCTACAGAACACGTGTCCCGCTTCAAGAACACTTTCGCCCTCAAGCAACAGGCGGGACATTTAGTGGGCCTTGTCCACGAACGCATTGATGCTGCTTACAGACAGCACAACTGAAAAGGGGTACACAGTTGTAACGGGGTGCCCGGTCGAATAGAAGTTAAAAAAATAATTCGCCTACCTTCAACGGTAGGTTGCACTTCGTAAGCATTCATTGCGATACGCGAGACAGCCACCGAAAACGACAAGTTGACCCGTACCCTCCCGCCGCGCTTCCGTGCAGCGACCGTTTCCCTGCTCGCCTGCAACCGGCTAACCGGCTCCCCGGAAGCATTCGTACGGTAGCCGATTTAGGAACTCGACTGGGTCGAGTAGTGAAACGAAACATTGGGTTAAAAGAAGCCTTAAACACCCGTAGTATTAAAAAAGTGAAGACCGAGACACTCCATTCTTGACGCAGAGTGCAGGAAACGGTCACGTGATCCCTCATCCTACGTCACGACGATAGGCCCGTCAGGTGGCGCCACGCCATGTTCTCGGGGCTAATTGCCTGGGGGTTTCGGGGTCGGGGAATGGTCATGAGCGAGTCCGGGGAGAGTCCGCTGCCGTTGCAGCTACTCCTAGTCCCAGCGGTAGTCGTCCACAACGCGTCATGGGGACGTCGTTGTCCAGGTTCGCCGTCCGGTCCGCTTGTCGAGTCCGCCACTCGACGTCTTGCCCGCCCTTTCCCCGCGCCTGCGCCCGTCTCCCGCCAAATCCCGCGCCAGCGTTTTCGTCTTCTTGTCACCGCTGCACCATCCCTCGTGCCCCGCCGCCCGAGAGTTTCACCGTCCAAGCGCCTTCCTTTGTCCGGCTTCCCCTTTTCAAGCCTTCGCCCCTTTGTCTTGGGAAGCCAGTCGCGTGACGTCAGTTGGCCTAGGGGAGCGCCGTACCCGGATCTGTGGTACGCGAGGTTATGGCGCTCCCCCGAGGCATGACCTATCTCGGAGGCCGGAAATTGGGGCCCAAAGGGTCGGCGCGGGGAGGGCAGCCAGATCTCCACAATAGAAGGTAAAATATGGTTGAGATTCGCAATTATTTCTTGCTCTATTTCCTCGAACAACCCACTTCTTCACTCAACCACAGAAGGGAAACACGAAGTTGCGGGAGTTTTATTACCTGGAAAACGATTTAACAACAGTGAAATGACAATTTTCTTGAAAAAGATCAAACATTTGCAAAAAGGGGAGTAAGGCCTCTCCTGCATTTCTCGTTGAAAGCCCATTGAACAGGTGCTCTCCTGAGGCCACGGTCTGTGCTACGGCTTCCGAGACCGACTCCAGCTTCTGGCGGTACTGGAGCACGAAGCGGTCAACGGCGTGGCCGCCGTCGCTCCAACGGCCCAGTCGAAGCAGAGAACCCATCCTGTTGGCCACTGTCAGACCGCCTTTTTTAAGGCCACGGCCGCCTACAATTCACATTGGTTGCTTTCGTTCATGGCAGTCAAGAGTGAACGCTTTTCTAAAAGTGATGTATTTTTTTCCGGTTACACTTAATCGTGATATAAATGTATTTTTGTTGTTTACTCGGTTTGTCAATCCTAATGCCCCCGTCCCACTAAGCGATATGCAACACGATTGAAATGCTATGGCCAGAAATATAACTAAAGTTATACGGTGAGAATAACCTTCCTCTCTCGTGGAAGAACGAGTACTTAAAGTGGACATGCATTACTAACTGATACGTTTCTATTATATAAATATTCTAACCCGGAAGGACGAGAAAAGAGGAGTTGCAATATTATAGTGCAATACTCTCAACTTTGGTAAAGCTTCATTTATTTTACTTGGCGTAATATTAATCGCATGCATAACTTTTAACATATTTATTTCAAAGAATTCAGATTCATTATTTTAAGCTCATAGCATTTAAGAAAATACATCGGGCTCCTTAAATTATAATATATGCATTTTTGTGTCTTTTTTATGAGTTTGTGATTCTCATGACACCAAATTTCAGGGCATATAATATAACTCTTTTCAATATTTTGTGTAACATTAGACCCAATACTACACATAACTATTTTTTGCAATGAGTAAGTAGTCAATCTAATGCCTCAACGCAAACTTCATTTTCTTCAAGAGCTTGCAAGCGACTTAAATGTTTCAAATACACCATACACAATTAATCTCGACGTGACTGTTCCGAAATATCAAAAGATTGAGTGGATGTATAATAACCGTAATTCAATGTCTGCATTTGCTTGCGTCAGTGGTACTACATTATTTTACTTCATTCCCGTACGACCGAAATACATTTGGAGGTGCGCAAACAAGCGAATGTTTATTGTGTCGTTTTTATTCCGACCTGACAGTGTTTGGGTGTTTTTCTACCTACAACCTTGGGGTTTGGCAGTAGTCTGTGTCTGTATTTATAATACGGAAAAGTTCCTCATTTCTCAGTGATTTCTTAGAGTAAACGTTTTAAATGCTTACATCTTCTCGTAAATGCGTTCTCAAAACACAATTTTTTTGTTGTACGTAACATGAAGAGTTCATGGGTGCGGGAAATTATGATTAAATGAGCATACTATATCCGGCTTACTCTGCTAAATTTAGGATTACTTTCGCAGAACTTCACAATTTGGCGTTGTCGTGTTTTTCTGAGTACGCACAAAAAAAATTAGAATTTAGAGAACCGCTCTAATTGTATAAAAAAGAAAATGAGTATCATCCGTATTCCTTGAAAGTAACAATTTTTTGTTAATAGGGTTTTCCCCTGCAATACTCAACAAAGAGACAACGTGTTTCCATAAAGATAAAACCTCCGTACATGTTTAGATCAATTTATATTAGTAGTTTAAGAATAATGTTATGGCTTCTTTTTCTTTTACGTTTAGCGGACCACTACAGCCTATGTGGTAAATGTCTTTTCTCGTGTAATTGAGTTTAACCTTACTGGCCCTCAATCGATTCGTTTATTTTTTGATCAATTTGATACGAATTACTATACACATTAGCGTGTCTACATTTTTTTTTCCACTCTCATATTAGTAAGTTTATTCAAAATGTCGATATGCTTGTGGCACGCGCAGTGCTTGTAGGAAATATTTAAATAACCGAACATACGTAATATAAGAAAAGTTTGCAGATAAAAAAACAATTGTTTCGGAAGAACTTCATTGCGTGCCGCGTAGAAAACAATTACGATCTTAGACTTAGAGTAATTCAATTATAAATGCCAGGCGATTTATGAATTGGTATCTACAACGCGTAATTTGATGTTTTTTTCCTTTTTCGCAAACATAAACTACTTATCGCCTGAATGCTTACTCTCAGTTTAAATGTATCGTCAGTTAGGGTTGCAAATCACATGTCAAAGTTTCGGAACTTATCGTTTTCTAACAAAACGTTATGTAATTTTCTTAGACATTTAATGGGAAAAGGCGGTTATTTTCGCCCGTTTTTGGCAACTGCCGTCATGGAGCTTCATGTATTTGAGAGCTTTGTCGGGCGTCATTATGCCACTGAAAATTTCAAACAAAATCACATATAACTTTTGAATCAAATAACAGTTGGTACTAAAACTTTGGCATCTGGTTCGCACCATTCGCCCCATATTTCGGCGGAAAATGTGCGTTCCGCGATGCCGAGTTAATATTTGGGGTGAAAAAAAAAAAAACCCAGTAATTTTGGGGGTGACACGGTGTACTATAATCTTATATACCTACATACAGAACACATACACCAAGAAACTTGTCACATAACGTCATTATCATATATATTTGCTTTACTAAATTTGGAAGAAACACAGAAGCAGTGATTTCTATGATAAACAGTCTGGGTCAGCGCTGTAATCAAAACTTTTACAACACGTTCGTCTCTGGCGGATTACATGACCTACACCCTGCAATGCACTCTGGGTCAAGTCGAGGTATCAGAGGGAAAAAACGGTGTATTTAAGTGGAATCTTCTCAATGGCGTTCATCTCCATCCATACAACGAAGGCGCAACCAGGCAAAATCTGCTTGATCCCACCCAGAATAAGCCAGTGCAGTCTAGGGTAAACTGAAACCAGATTCCTAATCTTCTCCCCAATCCGGGAATCTCGTCGGCGGGAGAACCTTGATTGGAGCGGGAGAAATAACAAAGCTATTCTTTATCTCCTTCCAGACCTAAAAATAAAGGAAAGAAGCATCTCGTCGTTCTACAAACAATTCGGGTGCTCTTTATTCTTTCATTAAGCAATATTTGATCGGAGAACAAGCGCAGGCCGAGAACCAACCTGTTGTCGACATGGGATTTCAATCAATCAACCAATTATTTCTTTTTTATCCATAAAAATGGTAGCTAGTGCAAAAGCTGGAGCAAGTGTGGCTTGACGAGGCTTACATCTTTAAGATAACAGTGCAGGTTCAGAAGATGTGTAATGCACTGCAGTTATTAAACAGGATAAGTCAAAGGAATCGATGGTTGTTTTAAGAAAAGGTCATAAATCGACACTGTTTTAGGCGTTACCCCAAAAAAGTAACAAAATAGGTTATTCGTTACTTGCAAATAAAATATGCGCGTTACCGACCTACCTTCACTCAAAATATAAGGAATGCGTTATCCGTTACCGTTACTGTTACCGACAAAAGGTTACACACATTAGTTTTGCGTTAATTTTTAAATTATGAATTAACACGTTTTACTGTTTTAACGTTAGAGGTATGAAGAAACTTCATATTTCAAGACAAAACAGAAAAGAAGAAGTCTAAAACTCTAAAATTCCCATGGCTTGGCGGCTAAGGAGAAAACAATTGAACTGTAATATTTTTCAAGTTGTCGGAAGAATATGTAACGAGTAACGTAACTTCGCTACCCGTTGCTGGAAACAAGTAACGTAAGCACGTTACCAGTTACTGTTTTGAAAATGTAAGCGAGTACATTACTACGTTGCCGGAAAACGTAACACGTTACCGGTAACGCCGTTTCTTGTAACGCGTTACCGCCAACACTGGAAAATCGGTTTATAAGTGTATAAAGGTAAAATTTAGCACAAAGGAGGCCGACGAACGTGCATGAAGGATATAAAATTTCTCTGTTGCGCCACTAAGACGCTTTTAATTAGCAGACGGCCGCCGTAGAAAGATTGTATGAAGTTTTTCATATCTAACTTCTTACTAAGGTAAGTTTCTTCAGTTAAATTTGTATGCCCTTCGAGTCATGCAGGTTCTTTGGCCACATCTGTGTAAACTCTTAGCTCGATACATCCAGAAACCGACTTATGCGGTCCCTTCAAACAGTCATCTATCGCTTTGACTCATCCTGTACAATCAAATGTACACAAGCTTATTTTAATTGAATGTGCAAAAAAGAACACATGATGTCATGACAATCCTTATGCGTATACATAATTCGAAAAAAATCCAGGTTTAAGGAGTTCTAACTAAATATTTTTCACGATCTATGTTTTCTTTTCGTTTCTGTGACATGTTATAAACTGTAAGCCACCAAACGTTAGGGGCTCAACCTTCAGCACAACGACATGCACAACCTTCTCAGCGGAAGGGTAAGATTCAAACTTCATTAAAACGCGATGTTTTTGTTTTCAAAATATAAGAAACTCCAATTTTATCTTTAATGTGAGAGTTCCTGGCGTTAAATGTTAAAATGTGTATCTATGGAACTTATCTCATATCTATGTTTCAATAACTCAATGAATGCACTCTTCTAGGCATATATTTTCTCGTTATTTTATACCTCAGCTTGTTCTTGTTCGATGCAATCACAAATAACATATGCGCTAGGCCGCACGTACTTCAGAAACTGACGGGCAGATTACAATGTATTTCCGTATATTGGGAAAATTATAATTATCTTGACACTCGCAGGAGAAGAACTTCTGTTGCTGAGGGTAGAATTCGTGGAAAATTATGGATCGTCTTTACAATACATCTGAGATAGGTTCAACTTATGTTTGAGATTAATGAGTCATGAAAGCGTTTGAGATCCAAAATCTGCTATTATACTCTGTATTTCTTTTGTGTGTGATGCTGTGAATGCCTTATAGGTCACACGGGTTATGTGTTGATTACATAAATTATTCTGCATTGTTAGGGGCGTCCTTGGAACCTTCGTCCAAACGTCCCTGTTTTACCTATTTTTCTTTTGCCATTACATTCGCCCCCGTCCTAAAATGCATTCGTCCCGAAGAGTACGAATGTAGTCACCGTGTGAAACAGTTTTAGTTGGCCGACGTGAGCAGTGAGAGTCCGTTGTCTTCCTCGTTGATATGAGAGCTCGTAGTTTCTCGAGGTAATATGTGACAAGCTCGAGGCTGCCCGCATATTTGAAGGGTTCAAAGTACCTTGGAAATAGCTTCTCTGCCGCTACGCACGTCGACGGTGATTTTGAATGAGACACCGGATCCCCTGGGATACGATGAGTCAAGAGAAGCTCAGACGCTCGACGCGACGGCGGTTTGTGGCTCGTTACAAGTCCATAACATCGCCAGGCGTCTACGTCCAGAAGCCCTTGACCATCAGTTTATCCCCAGCGGGATTCCAGTGCTCATTCAAAATCACCGTCTGACTGTACAGCGGTTGTGCCGCCTCCATGATTAACTTCAGCACATGCAGGATAGCGAGTCGATCTATATTTGCTTGTTTAGCCAACAGACTGAACCGAAAGGGACCACCTAGGGCCCAGTCCGGATGGGTGAGGAGTCGTGGACCAACGGCAACCGGCGATTGACATGTTGTTTCTTGTTGGGACGTGTTCAGCGCGAACACCGCTTTTAGCCAACCTACTGATCCCGGATTCTGGTGCCAATTCTTTCACAAGAACGTAGTTTGCCGGACTGAAAGTGCGGTTGCTGCGCTCCAGCGAGAACATCTCGTCTCAGATGAAAGGGAGAGCTGCGCGTGTTCAATGCCGCAATTTTTAAAGATATTATTGAAACTGGTAGGACATGAACGATATTCCCGGTTAGGGGTCATCGTCCGTGGTATTCCGCGCCGTAATAGCAAATGTTGTTTAGCAAAACTGACAAGGTGTGTCGCTGACGTTGTCGGGAATGGCTAACTTCAACCCATCGTGCAAGTGGTCTGTGGCTACAACGATGTTTCTGTTTCCGGCATCTGATTTCGGTGCATGGTCCAAGTGATCTATTCAAATCTAGCTTCAAATTCCAGCACTTCCAGGGGGAGGTCTGTGCTGAACTTCGGTTTTCACATACAGGCAATGGTGTTGGCGTTCACCAGGACGATTATAGACACCTAGATTTCGGCGTCGTCCCAGATAATTCCCAGTGGTTGGGGTTCAACGTGCCATCCCCGAATATTTAAGCCGAGCGTGCCTACAAAAGAATGGCAGCAACTTGCACCTGGATAAAGCACAAACCAGGGGCACAGTAGGCCCGTTTCTGATGTACTAATTGTCACCGCGAAAGCGACCCAGGCGTCACGCAGAGAGTGGAGACAAGTTTCTCTGTTGTTTTCTACTGTGGCAACTGAATGATCCCCTGAATTTTCGACGTCTTCAGACTGTCTCCCGGCACGAGAAGTCTAGGATGGTGAATACACGAGGACAGTGGACCCTTCTCTGCAGCAGTTTTGTGACAACAGAATCAACATCCCGATGCAATGACCCGCTCCATTGTACAATAGAGATGCGGCATATGCCTGCCTGGCTTGCATATAGCCCATCGCCAGATTGAATAGCCGCTTGATTGAGCCGTTTTGTGGCCGCGTTGTCTGTGAAACACAAAATAATGCATGCTCGATCTAAGCGCCTACGCTCTTTCCACTGCCAGCCGGTGCATTCCAGTGCCTTTGAAGAGTAACACCCACGTTCCAGGTCGCTGAGCCAGCAGACTGTGGAGGACCTCAGTCTACCGCGCACGCCCGCCGGTGTCTCTGCTAGCACAGCACCTTCAGCGCCTTGCTATCGTATGAAGCGTACCGGCGAGGACGTGCTCTGGCAAATGGGCCAGTGGTAGGTGGTTCTGTGCGATTACTTTCCATGTCGGCAAAATCGTTGTCGCCCCTTTACTGTCCGGTCTCCGTGGGACGTCCGCCTTCAGTCAGTTCCGCTTCAATCCAGCGGCTTTTTCAGGATAGGTTTGAGACACAACCGACAGAAGTACCATGCAAAGCCTAGAAAGCACCTTGGTTCGTCTTCGCAGTGGGCAGCAGGAATGTTAGCGAGGCTGCCAGCTTGGTAGGTTTTAACTCGGTTGGATGTCACTCTGATAAACAGATGTCCACAGATATGAGACGATCCTCCCGTACCCGAGAAAAGCACTTGCTTCACTTCAGGTTGGAGCTGGAGCCTTGCGTAGAGGCGTTAAGCGCGAGGCACTCAGCGATGCTGATGTTCTTCAAGTGCCCCGCTTATACGAAGATGTCGTCTTTTAGCATACCAGTGCGTCCTCCACTTCAAATGCCTGGCAGCGCGGTCCATCAAGCGCGTTGCAAATGTGGCGGTTGCATTGTGAGCCTGACGTGGTGAGCTCTCAAAGTGAAAAGCCGTCGGCGTGACACAAGAGCCTGTCTTTCAGCGTCGCTTGCGTGCATGTTTACCCGCCGGTACCCGCTGAGCGCCAGGTCTAAATTTTTGAAGGAAGCTAGTAGGCTACTGCATGCGAGTCTAGGCGTCGTCTGGTCTGGATAAGGAGCCTACATCAAGGTTCTAATTGCATGTTAGGCGTGCAGTAGTCAAGACAAAAACGTTGCCGATCTGTTTCGCTTTCTGACCAAGAGCGACAAGTGAAGAAGTCACGGTTTGCCTAGTGACCCAGAGGTGATGTCTTCGTTAAACGTATCGTCAACGCTTGTTATTTATTTTTATGCTGCCATCGAAACACGCCTTAGATGGTAGCGCAAACGCGTGACCAGCAATGACGATAGTGGGACGAGAAAACGTACATCAGTTCTTTGGGTGAGGCGGAAATGCACTGTTGATATGTTATTAGACGATTTTGTATTTCGGGTTTCATTTTACCATCAACTTTTGTCACGTAATCAAATCCCCCATTAACCAGGTTTGCCCCCAGTTGTTACCTATTTTGGGAGGAATTGCAGGGAAAACGGTGCAGAAATAGTCGCAAGAGTTTCATTTAATTGTAGCGCACGTTGTAATACCAAGTTCTCATCAAATTGCAACTGCAGCTCACCACTTACTGACAAGTTAAATATTGGAATCTTAAAGTTACCGAAAATAAAATAAACCAGGCTTTCTGGAACGAGAAAACTCTCTTCCGAACATAAGTGCAGTAGCCTCACTAAAATGCCTCCGGAAAAGTTCATCGGAATCACGGCTGTAATCAAGCAGCTGGGAGTCTAGGCACAATAGTGTCATAGTGCGAGACGATGACAAATGTACTTTAGTTGGGGTTTAGGTTGTACAGTACATTTTAGACTGGATCACAGGTATTGCGGCCTAAATACTCGAGAGTATTAATGCAGGCTCTTTCTTGACCATTCTCCCAGGTAGGGCACATCAAGGTGAGTTTCACCAGAGCAAAAAAAGCTTGTCGCAAACATCATCGTTTTATTGTATCAATAATTATCTTGGAGGAGTAATGTCATTCCTGCTTACTTCCTCGTTTTCCGGAACGGTTAACATTGGTGGAACAGATTTTCTTATCGAGCTCAAATGTTATGTCAAACTTCACTTTTAACAATACCTGTCACAACCGAGATTCAG
>JAZHYW010025923.1:0-22902 GCA_037355805.1 Ixodes ricinus | reverse complement strand
TCCATTAATGCCGGTTCTCACACGCAGCGAAGCGCTGATGTAGCACTGCTCACGTGTCGTGAGCTGCTTTTCGTCTGCCATGAGCAACAGTTTTGACGGTGCGATACAAAGCTGGTAGGCCGATCCCGTGGGCACGCGCTTGGCGCAAGGTCAGCGCTATGCATGTAGCGCTCCGCTGAATGCGTGGACAGGCCTTTATGGTCAAGCGATCCTGCCAGGGTCTGCAAAAACACAAAAAATAAGCCATCGGTAGAACTCGCGTTTCGCTCGGGATACGATTGAATATGAGGTCTCTGTGCGGCATAACAAAATCAGCAACCATGGTGCCAACAAGAATAGAGCATGGCGCGCGCTTTGCAAGCTGGAGAACGCGCTGAAAATAAAACACTTTCTGAAGCCGCAGGTAATGAATACACCCTAAACAGAGGTACTTCGACACAGCGGCGTCACGAGGGGTCAGTGGTGGCGTCACAGTGGCGTCACGCCCACCCCCCCCCCCCCGCGCTCTCGCGTGGCCCGCCGTGACTTCCCCCCCCCTCTGCTCTCGCGCGGCCCGCCGCGTTATCCCCTCCCCCCCCCCCCTCGTGGCCCTTCGTGACACCCCCCCCTGAGCGCTGCACCCGGGGCGGTCCGCCCCCCCCCGCCCCCCCCCCCCTGTGACGCCACTGCTTCGACATACCTTAATCGAAGTTCCCTTGACTTGTGCAGGTTCAGAACAGATCAAGTGCAGTGCTACAGCACCGCGAGTCCAAACCGGATCCAGCCATTATCGGAAACGACACAAGGAGAAAAAACGGCGACCAGCCTCTTGACGAAGGCTGTATTTCAACTCCTCAACTTATTAAAAACAGGTTCTTTTCAAACAAAGACCCTTCCCGTTTCCCCGACGGACCCTAACGGCCCCCTCTGCCGAACCCTCCGCGTCAGCAAGGAGCAGAAGAAGAAAGAATGCGGGGTAGGAGGCTGGGGGAGGGGGAGGGGCGCGCACAAGAAAAAATTTCTACGCTGTGGCTAGCGTTACGTCCGGACGGGAGCACTGGAAACGCGTATACCTAACCCTCCCCCCGCCCTCCTCTCTCCCCCGTGAGCCTAGAGAAGGCGGGAGATTTGGACGTAACTTGGGTTACACGTCGGACGTAGCTGCTAGACACTTCGTAAAATTTTTTCTATTCCCCCTCCCACAACACACGACACACGGGCACAGCAGAGCTCCAAGGACGGGAGAAGGCACTTTCAACTCGCCGGTCGAGTGACGCACAAGCAAACACGCTTTTTTTCTCCCTCTCTCTCTCTCTCTCTTAACTATTTTCAGCTTTCTCGTGTGGCTTTTTTGTTCTTTTTTTTGTAGTTTCGCATTTGTTTTGTATTGGTAGGGTGTTGCTGCATGGGTAGCGTTCCGGGCGCGGTTCGTTCTTGGTTGTTCATCTGGAATGGTATCTGAAACAGCGACGACGATGGCATGAAGGCGTCCGGATACTGCCCCTGAATGTGCTTTTGAGTGGAACGCTGCCGTGCATCAAGTGTGTCGTTGCGGATTTTGAGTTTGACATTGGACTGCCCAGAAAAGGTTAGGTCACGGGGAGACGAAGAAACGAGGCCTGCGACTTGTTCTCAGTAACTCAGTTTTAGCGATTGAAGTGACCATTTATTCTGACTGCGGGGCTCCGGTGTTGAAAGCGCGGCTTCTACAAACTGTTGAGGTTTATTTAAGGCTGCGGTCCCACGGCAGCCATCTTGAACAAGGCGTTAGTTCAACCAATAGATGGCGACACGCACCCGTGGGGTGGCCGAAATATTGGTTCACGGTGGGATGGCTCGAGCACCATCACGTTCCCCTCGTGGCCTTGCTCGCGCCGCTGCCAGCTGTGCTCAGCTGGCTCAATAGCGTGGCCCAGCAAACTCATCTATGCGAGAATGTCAGGCTGATATAGGGACATGCGGTTCGGCGGTTGCGACGGGCTTTCGCAATAAATCTTACCAAGAAGGAATCAATTGTTGATTGACATGTCAATATTCTGTCAATGAAACATTCTTCTGCAGGAATGCACGCTCAATAGACTCAATCTTCCAAGACACCAGTGGAAGCGGACGTCTAGTAAACTGCTTCGCGATTTACGGTATTTACCTCGCCATTATAATGACGACTGAAAAGTGACGTAACGAAATATTGTGTTTCACGGGATCCGGAAGATGTTGCAATGGTTGTTACATTATAGTTCCCAGAAAACAAGTGCCGTTGCAATATTTTCGGAAGTACCGACACACATTATGTTGTAAGTACATGATAATATGATGAAAAGCATCAGTATAAATAGGAAGACGTTTATTAGCCATGAAGACACTATGATTGAGCGGCGTTTAGTGGCGGCATGTGATGAGCGTTCGGGAATTTATAAGTTCACATGATTGCTAACTATAGACATGCGGACAATAAAGACCTGCTTTGTCGGGAGATGGAGTTGCGGTGATGACCTGATATCGGACCACTCGTGGCAGACGTACAAGCAAGTTTCGTCTCAGCGAATGGTAAGCGTCAAGTGTCAAGCACAGCACGTCGCTACCGACGTTGTTGACGTTTCGAGCACTTACCGCTTTCGACAAAAGTGTTGGCACCTGGGCTAACTTTGTGGAAAGACTCGAGGTTTTCCTCGAGTCAAGCGCCATTTTGAACAGTAACTGAAAACGATCCACTATTCAGTCGGTGGTTGCATGGCGAAACGTATCCGCGTCTGCGGAGTCATAGTCGATGCGTACTCTAAGTGGTTGGAAGTTTACACGATGCATGCCACGACGTACAAACGCGTCATTGACGTTCTACTCACTCGTTTCGCTACTTTCGCCCTACCGAAAATACTTTCCTCTAATAACGCGCCGAATCTCGTTTAAAAAAAAAAATAAACAAGTTTCTAAAAACAAAAAAAAAAAACAAAAAACGGCACCAGGCATTACATTAGTTAACCATACCATCCTGCAACTAACGGGCAAGCAGAACAGATGGTGTGCGAAACGAAGAAGCCGTCTTGAAGCTTACGGAAGAAGCAGTTCAGTGAAGAATCGCCAAGTTCTTGTTCCGGCACCACATTACGGTCTCATCTTCCACGGGAAAAACACCAACCGAAGCAATGTTCGGCGGACGAAGAGCCACACCCCCGATCTCATGACACTATGGCCTACGAACGAAGATCGAGAGATTCCAAGATCGGGAGTAATGGCAGTTTATTTGATCGGACAACTCGTCTACGTGAGGAATTTCAGCGGAAGTCCGGCCTTTCATGTAAAACTTGAGTAGAAAAGGCTCTATGTTGTTTGGTTAGACGGTGTCATCCCTTTGAAGACGTTGGATATCAATGCCCTTGAGTGTAAATATAACGAAATCACAAAAATCTTTTTGTGTATTGTGTAACTGCCCTTGTATTTGGTAGTATAATTTATGGTGGTGATTTGGACCTTTGACACAAGGCTCTTTTTTTATTTTTCGCCTCATACTCTTTTGCGGTTTCAGTAGGCTTCAAGAATCTTTTGGAACGGGGACGCTTCACCTCAACAAGGCCATTTGTTCCAAGCCGTCCATCAGGGGATGCTGCTAGAAATCCGTCCTTTATATTAATGAATAAGCCGCACTTTTGCACAGGGCAGTTTTTCTGTTCTACGCACAGTTGTAAAGCAACATCCTCAATGATTATACCATATTCTGTTGCGGGTGAAGAAAAGTCTATGGGTACACGATACTTGAAACAAGTCTGGCACTGTACGTTGTGGTTCGACACCCACTAATGTCGTCATCCTTATAGAGCCTCATCAATTAATCATTACCTCGTCACCTCATATTGCTCTTCGTCAACAGTAAGTACAATAGGTATACCGCCATATTACAATCCAAGAATTGAAAATTTAAGTCGTGCAGTCCATCATTATGTTTATTTTTTATATAATGTTACTACGTTACATTACCTCGAGACGATCGACGTCCATCGTCGATCTTCAAATATACTTTTATATAAATTAGACGCACAATCACAAAAAACACAGCGTGCCGCCTCTTTTCTTTGGATCGTCTTTTTAAAATCAGCGCAAGCTCGCGTGTTCTCTCTTCTGAGACGGTTAGAACGGTCACACATAAAACCCGCGTTTCTCCTACCCGACCGCTTCCTTCTCTCATTATGTGTAGTTGGTATAAGTTATAACTAAATAAGCTCTAATAATGGTGTATCATTCATATTTAGTTTCAGTTTCAGTCACGGGAAAGGAGGTTCGCGGGCACTAGTGCCACTAGCGGGAACAATGAGGAAGAGGCAGGTGTCAAAAAGGTAGTGGCTTGTGGAACCCACAGGGCTTACGTCATGGCCCCTTCAGGTATTACAAGCTCCTTGAACAAGGGCATGAATAGTGTCATTAAATAAGCTGCGCTTCAGAGTAACGACACTTGGCCATATCGCGGCGTAAAATAATGGTTGCCAGTGATCTGAAGCTTTATCTAAAATCACAGGAAACTCTTTTCTGTCCTCCACTAATGTTTAAACGGGCGATGCAACAATTTTTGTACTTTGCGCAAATACCGCTTAGAACGGATCCCTGACGTAAATGACCTATGAAACACGCGTTCGTTTTTCACCCCACGCAATAGAAGTCCAAGAAAAAATTAAAGAAAAACGAGCAGCGTTCACTCCCTCAACTCGCAACCAGAACAAGCGGCCACGTGATCTGGAGCCGATTATATGCCGCCAATGTTAATCATAGCCACGCGCTGGGGTTGGCAAAGCACAGGACACGCGCTGAGTTCCAGACATTGTTATGGCTCGGCTATTGTCGTCGTTGCAGCGATTGGACACGGGCCACTACCCGAATGCTTCTCGAGCTAGTAATTATCACGAGCCCAAATCGAGCGACCACGCAATGCTCGGGTCCAATCTATGAACCACATTCAAATATCGTCATATGGGTGTACTGCGGTCCCCACGTTACGTCATCAAATTTTGCAAAGGAGAGATTGAATGAAAATGATCGCTTTTGTCCTTGAAATTACACCGCAACAAAGGCGTTTCTTGGCCAGTGGCGTTGCGTGCGAGTATCCTTGAGTCCCACTAGTGCCAGTAAGCTCGCGTAAAGTGAAAAACATTCCAATTGAATATCGTTGCACCGCTCCTTTAAACAGTCCGCGATAGAGCAAAAGCAATATTTCATCAGCTTCCTAACACCGGATAAAATGCTGAGGAAGTCGCACTTTTGAATCACGACGATCGGCCGTTGCGTTTGCTCTGCACTAGACCCGAAAGGGCGGCTCCCACAACAATGCTGGGGAACGGAGTGCCGATACTCCAAGCGCAGCTCACTTAGTGACTCTAGGCATGAAGTGAACTCGGGTGTATTCTTTTCCTTTTCGTCTTTATTGTTTATTGATTTCAATCATAGCGAATAATCAACACAATAGATCACACTACGCTTGTGTAATTATTTATCTTAGATTTATTAACCTGACCCAGTACTTAAACCATTTATTTGTCGATAGTAAATCTTCCAATATATTTTCTAAATGTGAAGGCAAAAATACACGGACACTGATGATGATACAAACGCCAACGCCGCCCTCGAAAGTTTCTTGAACTTTAGAAATCAGCAGTTTGTCTGCCATCCGGCAGGTAGCGCAATAAAACACCCACACACTGTTTAATTGTTTTTAAAACTAACTAAGCTCTACACCTATCAAGAAACCTAAGCAAGATCATTGTGAAAGTCTAATACATCGCAATGTTTATCTATTCCATGCAATAAATATTATTAGATGCCAATAAATCTGTTTCATGTCCATAAAAGCACATCTAAAGAACCGGCAATCATGTTTGTGTCCATCCCCAAACAAATATTAGAGATGTTTACTGAAAACAAAAGCTGCTATTTTGTATATCAGATATTAACCCTTCTTTATGACAACATGATTACCCACCGAATAGTATAAATATAGACAAATGTGATTTTTTGTGTCTAAGAAGGATGCAATTTTGCCTGAACTTTATGAATTTTTTAGAGAAACCAAATGCGAAATTGCGAAAAAGGGCTTCGCTATGCAAAATAGCACATATTTAATTGTCTATGCATAAGAGGTTGATCAATTGTGTTGACAACCGATACCGGTGCATTCGTACTACCAAACGATGTTAGTCTGATTTTACCATTTTCATTGGTTTTTACGCGAGTCTTACAGCAAAAGTTATACGTCAATCCTAATTAAATTTAACACACGTTTGTAGGCTTTATATATCAACAGCTATAAGAAGTTTCAGAAACAAATATGCCACAGTTGTCCAGAAAATAGCTCGTGATTATGTTTCCGTAAAGCCAATTTTCCAAGAGGTCAATTTCCGAAACTAAAGAGAAAATGAAAAAAAGGGCCACGCTGTGCAAAGAAAACACTCTCTATCTACAAACCATGAAATTTTGGAGCAAATTTCTCCAACGGTAAACTCTCCCCATTTGTACTACCAAACCATGTATGACCAAAAACACCAATATTCGCAGATCCTCCCCGATCTCGCTTTTTGCTTCAGAAATATATATCATATATCCAAATGAGGCCCATTGCCTATTCTATCAGGTGACATGAGTTAAATATTTTTATGTAGTGACTAAGTGTCAGAATCGCGCTGCAAACAAGGGTACATATTGTCATTTTTCATGGCCGCCGTGGGACCGCAGCCTTAAGAAAGAAAAAATTTAGTATTTGGAGGTGTTGCGTTTGGATAAATGCTAATTTTTTGCGCGAATGCAAATTGCGTGAATGGGACTTGTAAAATGTCAACAGATCATTTTTGACGAGATAGTTGGGTGAAGTCTAGTCAACAGATTCGTTAACTCGCATTCACACAACGCGTGAAGCTCTACCATGTAATGTCGTAACGTTCGTGGCACATTAAAAAAATTCGCCAGTTTCGTCCGAGTTTTGTCAACACCTTCAGCCGTGCTAGGGTGAGTCTCGCTGATCCCCAAGACAAGCGAAATGGCATCCGTCCTTCTGGCGAACATTCCGTTTGCCTTCGGGGACTAAACCATACAGATGCGCCCTGTCTAAGGGAGATTAATTGATGCTTTCGCTCGCGCACGCCTATCGGTTAGTCCAAGTCGAGCGCAGTTAGTTTTCAGTTCTTGCGCACGGTACCTAGCTTGAACCAGATGGTCCTTGCGGGGAGCAACTGGGAGTTCAGAGGGCCAAATGCTGCCGTTAGTCCCTTGAGGCCAACTTTTTTCTTAGAGTGTACTGTACACCGTGGGACGTGAGAACAGACGGAGGCGTCCAAGAAGAGGCGAGCCTACAATCCCATTCGCAAGCTAATGTAAAAACAAAATATTGCCACAAATAAAAACCTAAATTAATTAATAAAACGTAAAATAAAAGTTTATGTCTTTATTCGGGACAGTATCCCCGTGACGCCGCCTTCCAAACAAAGATTATAAACCAAGTTTTTAGTAACACATCGTAAATATAGTACCAGTTGAGTCCAAGAAATCGGTCTTGCAGAATACCGATCAAACGCTCATGAAACCGCTCAATTGAACATGATGTAGTGAAACTTACAAAATTCCACACAACGGATGCAGACTCAAGTTTTGGGCGAAAGAGCCGAGGAAATAATCGAACGTTTCATTAAAACAAAGATTTCTTCCTTTGTTTTTTTTGTTGGTGCGAGAAATCGAATTTAAGGTTCTGACAGGGCGTTCGAAAAAAACCGCAGCGTGACAAATATAGCTTAACGCTGTGTCAATATGAGGGCCGGGATCACGCGTTTGATGGCAGTGCTGACTAAAACGTAGCCTTTTGCTTTCTGCACTGACTTTTTTGTTTTTGTTTTGAGTTCATAAAGCATAAGATAGTTATCAAAAGGAGACCTGGTCACCTTAAACCCCTAATTCTGAAGAAGTGCTCATTCATGCTAAGAACGAACTTGATAAAGGAGCTTTACGTTATCAGCAAATAAAAGGTCATCACAACATTTAATTGAAAATATAATGTCATTAACAAAAATAAGAAACCTTTACGAACACATACATAAAATTGAAAGAATAAAACACGGAGGACAAGCACAGGACAACCACATTACGAACCCAAAATTCTCCCCTGACACCTAAAGACGAAATGAAGTCATTTGGTTTGGTAGTGGATTCCTTTACTTGAAAGGTCTCACTGAATTCACGTTCCTGGATTGTAAATAGCTAAAATTTATAGAAATCACTGTATTGTGTGTATCTTCAGTAAAGGCACTGGGTCTTAGTTATTAGGAGTTATTAGGTATCCTGAATAAAGGAAACTACCATAATAAATGCGATAGCTTTTATGAGCTTTTCCTATTGAAACGATTGGAAGTGACAAAAATAAAGCGAACACGGAAGGCGCGTGCTAAGTGCCATTTGTACTAGTTTTTTGCTTACGAACAGTTAGCGCTGAAGACGCCAGAACGCGCAGTGCGTGTACTCTAGTTCCCGGCATTCTTTTTGATATTTGGGTAATTCGGCAAAAAGGTCCATGCGGAGGGCAAGTGGTCTGGTTCTTGCGCAAAAGTTGCTGTGACGTCAGAAAGCCGCCGAGCTCTGATTGGCTCTGTTTGATGGATCGTGGGTACACCTCAAAGCAAGTTGCATCGAGGTCGACCCCCTATTTTTCATTCAGAACCAATCAGACTCTGCGTTGCTCTGACGTCAGCACAACCCATGTAAAAGAAGGAGACGAACTTGCGGTCCGCATATGGTAGCGCCGACAACGCAACGTCACTACCATCACCATCTTTCCCTGTGTGTGCTGTCGTCGCTAAATCATGCAGTTAGTCGGCGTCTTTTTCTGAACTATTAGGGTGAAATAAACAATATATATTGTTTGATAACGTTTTCCCCAACCGTCACGTTTGTAGGCCATTGGCGGCCGTGACTGCTTTGAACAGATCTGGTCGGCATTACCCAGCGACAATGAAGGGTGAGAGAGAGAGAGAGGGGGGAGGGCTTGTATTCTTGGCGCAGGGCGCCCAATATTTCACATAAAGGGAAGAGAGGTCGAGTTTGAGCCGCCCCGCAAAGTGTCGACACTTTTCATCGCTCGACTGCGCCCGTGCTCTTGCTCTTCTAGGCGTCAGGCGCAACGCGTGATGAATGACACGTTCACGGAGCTTGCACCCCGGCTTCATCGACCGGGGGCCGAACTCCC
The DNA here is from genome assembly GCA_037355805.1 of Ixodes ricinus. NCBI lineage: Eukaryota > Metazoa > Arthropoda > Arachnida > Ixodida > Ixodidae > Ixodes > Ixodes ricinus. Next base: position 13,718 of record JAZHYW010025923.1, on the reverse strand, counting down.
AGCAACCAAGTTACGACGGAAAGGACACTGCGAAGAAGAAAGGGAAGGGTGTGTGGGGTGGCTGATTATGTTTTATGCGAGACGACTGACGCGGAAAAAGAACGCGTTGTTTGGTGAAGCCGAGAGAGGGTTTGACGGCACTGAAAGGAGGACACAGAAGGGTGCAGCTACCCTTCATGTTATTTTTGTTTGTTTTTTCTTGTTTTTAAGGGAGGGGGGGGTTGTGAGATGGCGGGTTCATGCGCTCATTCGTTTGTTGGCGAGTCTGTTTCCAAAACGAGTTCTGTGATCGTCCCTGGAAATAGGGCAGATTTGAAGATATGTTTACGCGTGTTTACTGGGAGGCGGATTTTCGGGAACACTCAAACCAAGACGTGACTAAAATAAGTTTTGCTCTGTGCGTATAACGAAAACGAGATCGTGTTCCGTGTGCTAGCCCAAAGTTATATTTTATGGGGAATGACCGCAGACCGCGAATAAACAAGGAAAGATATGTATTTACGATCCGAAATCTCAAGAGCGTCTCTGAAAGGGTGTTCGAAGAGCCTAACTAGTGTATCACTAAGACTGCCGACTGCATTGGAGAAAAAAGGTGGCACCATAACTTTAGGCTTCTTCGTGGCACGCAGTAAATTCTTGTTGATGCGGTCTGTCGGGGGCGCTGAATATGAAGTGCTTGCCAGAGGACGTCGAAAACCTGGGGAACGAAGATAAATGACAGCCGAAGCTGCAGCTGTATTTTTTAATTATGGCTGTCTTTTCTTGTTTGTTTTTCTAGAGAACTCGAAAAGCAAAGCTATGTCAACGTTCGCACCGACTATGATGAATTGTGCATCGATGTATCGATTTATAATTAGTCCTATAATAGGCGTTTCAAACTCATACTTTGACAGGCCCATACCAACTGGGGCATTCAGGTAAGGTTTGGTGTTCAGTAGAGTGTGGTGGAAATGTCAAACTGAATTCAAAGCTTTCGACGTTGACAGATGTTGTTTGGAAGTTAAAAATAGCAAGCACAAAATTAATTGTTTATGCCCACCGAGGCTTGATAGTGGTTAAGTATGATATCATAACATATGATTTAATGCTTCTTAAAAAGTATGTTGCATAGGTATGTAAATAAGTAATAAAAGAAAAGAATAACATAGATAATGGCCGCTCATTGTTTTCGGAAATATATTACCAGGAGTTTTATCGAGGCTATGCTGTGTGTCTGTAACAGGTTCAAAGCGATCAGCAATGACAGAAAGGTATTTGTTTGTAGCAAAAAAAATGCGTACATTTTTAGGTCAAATTGCTGCAGCCATTGGCACGATTAACTCGTCGTTTGAAAAACAGAACGTGACAAAGTTTTACTGTCCTGGTTGCTCTGGCATCCTTGGTTGGCACCACGCTCAGTTCACACAATTTATGTCTCAGCAAGGAAGGCGGGAACGGCTATCGTTCACACACATTTAGTGCACGCTGCAACATCAATTATTATCTTTAAAATCTTGACCATAATTCGCCAATTAAGTGTCAAATTTGGGCTTGATTGCTGGTAGTTGGACGTCATCTCGCATTCTTTGGGCCTAAATCTACAAACATGTACCACAGCTTGACTTTACGTCTGGTTGTTTGGTTTTCTTGTGGCGACTTGGGCCTAAATTTCCCAACAAGTGCCAGAGTTAGTCTTCAGTGTTGGTTCTTGGCTTCACACGTGGCGTCTTTGGTTCACATCTGGCACTTTGGCAATTGTGTGGCAAGCAAGAAACAAGCTATAAGGACGCCAGAGAAAATTACTCAGGCACTATCTAACGTCTTGAATCAAAACCCTATTAGACCCAAGTATGGACCCTAGGATTGCCAACATTGTTTCAAGTTATGCGTTGATCTGGTGGGGTACTTGAAGTATGTTTCAAAAATATAGCAGGTGCAGCTGCGGAAGCTGGCGTTGGAAGCGTATCTGCAAATTGCGGCGAAAGCGCGTGCAGATGGCTGACTGGGTGGCAAAGCACCTTTCTGTCAAGGACAGCAGTGATACTTAAACAAGCATTTAACAACAGCCAACTTGAAACCCATGCCCTTAATATTGGTCGTATGATACCTTTGGGCTACGAATCCAACTTGCCTAAAGATCTTATTTGTAGCATCTAACATAGCGGATGTAACTGACGTTTACGGTCGTTTGGTTCACATTAGTCACTACGTATGTTAAGGCGCTAGCCCGACCAATGAAAATCTAAGGCCTACGCACGCTACCACGGGCCGGTAGAACGCTCACAGAAAATCCCTAGTGACTCAAATTCGGACGCGTTGCGTGCCAGTGTCTCGGAAAAGTGTTGGCCGGTCGGCAACACTCCGGCACTGGGCTGGTGGATAGGCCGGAAGTCCCCTGACCGGAAGAAGCAAAACAAAACCTTGTCACGCATTGGCTAGTTCATATTGGTCGTAGCGTTAATAGCAGTAAACGTTTACGACTATTGCACCCCCTGACCCACTAATTTTGCTTCAGTTGCACACCTCGGGATTTTCTGCTCGCAGCCTTAACAAAATCACTTCACTTGTCGCGCGTATTGGCGATATTCACCACACGCTTTTGAATCTACTTTCACGGCTTCGTGTTTTGGCCGCCAGGCGCTGTGCGTAACTGATTCGTTCCAAACTTTCTGGCGAACGAACCTGCCGCCACAGCCTTTTGTTCTATCCGCTCGGTGCCGTCGATTTCGTTGGAGTCTCCAATACAACCGCGTATGTGATGAAGGATCGGCGCGTTGCGTACGTGGTATGAACTGCACTGAGGCGCTTCCGCAAAACATCAGGTTTTAGAGCCAAGCTCTTAGGCGCTCCTTACCTTGCTTTGCGGCGTCGGCGTGACCGGAGGAGGAGGGGAAGGTATGGAAGAGAAGGAGAGGAGGATACGCAGGAGGAGACGAAGAGGAAATAGAGGAGGAGGGGAGGTTATGGAGGAGGAGAAGGAAAGGATACGGAGGAGGAGGGGAGGTTATAGAGGAGGAGAAGGGAAGGATATGAGGAGGAGGGGAGGTTATGGAGGAGGATGGGAGGGTACTGAGGAGTAGGAGGGGAGGGTGTGGAGAAGGAGGAAAGGAGGGTACGGAAGAGGTGGAAAGAAGGATACGGAAAAGAAGGGGGGAGGGTACTAAGGAGGGGAGGTTACGGAAGAGAAGAAGGCTGCAGAAAGAAGGTTACGTAATCACGTGAAGTTGAGTTATCAGATAACGACGTAAGGTTACGTGCAGCAGGAAGGTTACGTGATTACGTGAAGTTACGTGGCCATGAGACCTAGCGTAATCACGTGAAGTATATATTTGTACATATATATATCGTTCTCAACTTCTTTAGCTCGGAATATCGCAAAATGAATATACCTCAAAAACTGCGCTCTAATGTCGCATTACAGAGATTTGTAAACGTCTTTCATTTTTTTCTTTGTCTCATTTCATAGACGGACCACAGCCGAAGCAGTCTGTGGTCGGAGTCAGCTAGTCCAGTGCTGGGAAAGCACCACGTTACCTTCCGGTTCTGCACAGTGACGAGTAGAGAGCGAAGTCTCGTAACAAGCGTCTAGTGCTTGTTGGCTTGGACGTCAAGTAGCATCGTCTGCAGTTCATCTTAACGTTGCAGGCTTCTAACTCCGATTCCTTCAGACCCTTTTTCCGGATGAACATGACACAGCAATACTTCACTCTCGGCAAAAAGGGTTTATTCACTCACTTATTGCCTGGGGGTTTCGGGGTCGGGGAATGGTCATGAGCGAGTCCGGGGGAGAGTCCGCTGCCGTTGCAGCTACTCCTAGTCCCAGCGGTAGTCGTCCACAACGCGTCATGGGGACGTCGTTGTCCAGGTTCGCCGTCCGGTCCGCTTGTCGAGTCCGCCACTCGACGTCTTGCCCGCCCTTTCCCCGCGCCTGCGCCCGTCTCCCGCCAAATCCCGCGCCAGCGTTTTCGTCTTTTTGTCACCGCTGCACCATCCCTCGTGCCCCGCCGCCCGAGAGTTTCACCGTCCAAGCGCCTTCCTTTGTCCGGCTTCCCCTTTTCAAGCCTTCTGCCCCTTTGTCTTGGGAAGCCAGTCACGTGACGTCAGTTGGCCTAGGGAGCGCCGTACCCGGATCTGTGGTACGCGAGGCCATGGCGCCCCCCGAGGCATGACCTATCTCGGAGGCCGGAAATTGGGGCCCAAAGGGTCGGCGCGGGGAGGGCAGCCAGATCTCCACAATGGGAGGTAAAATATGGTTGAGATTCGCAATTATTTCTTGCTCTATTTCCTCGAACAACCCACTTCTTCACTCAACCAAAAAAGGGAAACACGAAGTTGCGGGAGTTTTATTACCTGGAAAACGATTTAACAACAGTAAAATGACAATTTTCTTGAAGAAGATCAAACATTTTGAAAAAGGTGAGTAAGGCCTCTCCTGCATTTCTCGTTGAAAGCCCATTGAACAGGTGCTCTCCCTGAGGCCACGGTCTGTGCTACGGCTCCCGAGACCGACTCTAGCTTCTGGCGGTACTGGAGCACGAAGCGGTCAACGGCGTGGCCGCCGTCGCTCCAACGGCCCAGTCGAAGCAGAGAACCCATCCTGTTGGCCACTGTCAGACCGCCTTTCTTTAAGGCCACAGCCGCTACAATTCACATTGGTTGCTTTCGTTCATGGCAGTCAAGAGTGAACGCTTTTCTAAACAGTGATGTATTGTTTCCGGTTACACTTAATCATGATATAAATGTATTTTTGTTGTTTACTCGGTTTGTCAATCCTAATGCCCCCGTCCCACTAAGCGATATGCAACACGATTGAAATGTTATGGCCAAAAATATAACTAAAGTTATACGATGAGAATAACCTTCCTCTCTCGTGGAAGAACGAGTACTTAAAGTGGACATGCATTACTAACTGATACGTTTCTGTTATATAAATATTCTAACCCGGAAGGACGAGAAAAGAGGAGTTGCAATATTATAGTGCAATACTCTCAACTTTGGTAAAGCTTCATTATTTTACTTGGCGTAATATTAATCGCATGCATAACTTTTAACATATTTATTTCAAAGAATTCAGATTCAATATTTTAAGCTCATAGCATTTAAGAAAATACATCGGGCCCTTAAATTATAATATATGCATTCTTGTGTCTTTTTTATGAGTTTGTGAATCTCATGACACCAAATTTCAAGGGCATATAATATAACTTTTTCAATATTTTGTGTAACATTAGTCCCAATACGCACATAACAATTTTTTGCCAATGAGTAAGTAGTCAATCTAATGCCTCAATGCAAACTTCATTTTCTTCAAGAGCTTGCAAGCGACTTAAATGTTTCAAATACACCATACACAATTAATCTCGACGTGACTGTCCGAAATATCCAAAGAATGACTGAATGTATAATAAACGTAATTCAATGTCTTCATTTGCTTGCGTCAGTGGTACTACATTATTTTACTTCATTCATACGACTGAAACACATTTGCAGGTGCGCAAACAAGCTGGTGTACATTGTGTCGTTTTTATTCCGACCTGACAGTGTGTTTGTGTCTTTTTCTGCCTACAGCCTTGGGGTTTGGCAGTAGTTTGTGTCTGTATTTATAATACGGAAAAGTTCCTCATTTCTCAGTGATTTCTTAGAGTAAACGTTTTAAATGCTTACATCTTCTCGTAAATGCGTTCTCAAAACACAATTTTTTTGTTGTACGTAACATGAAGAGTTCATGGGTGCGGGAAATTATGATTAAATGAGCATACTATATCCGGCTTACTCTGCTAAATTTAGGATTACTTTCGCAGAACTTCACAATTTGGCGTTGTCGTGTTTTTCTGTGCACGCACAAAAAAAAATTAGAATTGAGAGAAACCGCTCTAATTGTATAAAATAAAAATGAGTATTATCCGTATTACTTGAAAGTAACAATTTTTTGTTAATAGGGTTTTCCCCTGCAATACTTAACAAAGAGATAACGTGTTTCCATAAAGATAAAACCTCCGCACATGTTTAGATCATTTTATATTAGTAGTTTAAGAATAATGTTATGGCTTCTTTTTCTTTTACGTTTAGCGGACCACTACAGCCTATGTGGTAAATGTCTTTTCTCGTGTAATTGAGTTTAACCTTACTGGCCCTCAATCGATTCGTTTATTTTTTGATCAATTTGATACGAATTACTATAACATTAGCGTGTCTACATTTTTTTTCCACTCTCATATTAGTAAGTTTATTCAAAATGTCGATATGCTTGTGGCACGCGCAGTGCTTGTAGGAAATATTTAAATAACCGAACATACGTAATATAAGAAAAGTTTGCAGATAAAAAAACAATTGTTTCGGAAGAACTTCATTGCGTGCCGCGTAGAAAACAATTACGATCTTAGACTTAGAGTAATTCAATTATAAATGCCAGGCGATTTATGAATTGGTATCTACAACGCGTAATTTGATGTTTTTTTCCTTTTTCGCAAACATAAACTACTTATCGCCTGAATGCTTACTCTCAGTTTAAATGTATCGTCAGTTAGGGTTGCAAATCACATGTCAAAGTTTCGGAACTTATCGTTTTCTTACAAAACGTTATGTAATTTTCTTAGACATTTAATGGGAAAAGGCGGTTATTTTCACCCGTTTTCGGCAACTGCCGTCATGGAGCTTCATGTATTTGAGAGCTTTGTCGGGCGTCATTATGCTACTGAAAATCTCAAACAAAATCACATATAACTTTTGAATCAAATAACAGTTGGTACTAAAACTTTGGCATCTGGTTCGCACCATTCGCCCTATATTTCGGCGGAAAATGTGCGTTTCGCGATGCCGAGTTAATATTTGGGGTGAAAAAAAAACCCAGTAATTTTGGGGGTGACACGGTGTACTGTAATCTTATATACCTACATACAGAACACATACACCAAGAAACTTGTCACATAACGTCATTATCATATATATTTGCTTTACTAAATTTGGAAGAAATACAGAAGGAGTGATTTCTATGATAAACAGTCTGGGTCAGCGCTGTAATCAAAACTTTTTACAACACGTTCGTCTCTGGCGGATTACATGACCTACACCCTGCAATAGACTCTGGGTCAAGTCGAGGTATCAGAGGGAAAAAAACGGTGTATTTAAGTGGAATCTTCTCAATGGCGTTCATCTTCATCCATACAACGAAGGCGAAACCAGACAAAATCTACTTGATCCCACCCAGAATAAGCCAGTGCAGTCTAGGGTAAACTGAAACCAGATTACTAATCTTCTCCTAATCCGGGAATCTCGTCGGCGGGAGAACCTTGATTGGAGCAGGAGAAATAACAAGCTATTCTTTATCTCCTTCCAGACCTAAAAACAAAAGGAAAAAAGCATCTCGTCGTTTTACAAACAATTCGGGTGCTCTTTATTCTTTCATTAAGCAATATTTGATCGGAGAACAAGCGCAGGCCGAGAACCAACCTGTTGTCGACATGGGATTTCAATCAATCAACCAATTATTTCTTTTTTTATCCATAAAAATGGTAGCTAGTGCAAAAGCTGGAGCAAGTGTTGCTTGACGAGGCTTAATCTTTAAGATAACACTGCAGGTTCAGAAGATGTGTAATGCACTGCAGTTATTAGACAGGATAAGTCAAAGGAATCGATGGTTGTTTTAAGAAAAGGTCATAAATCGACACTGTTTTAGGCGTTACCGAAAAAAGTAACAAAATAGGTTATTCGTTACTTGCAAATAAAATATGCGCGTTACCGACCTACCTTCACTCAAAATATAAGGAATGCGTTACCGTTACCGTTACTGTTACCGACAAAAGGTTACACACATTAGTTTTGCGTTAATTTTTAAATTATGAATTAACACGTTTTACTGTTTTAACGTTAGAGGTATGAAGAAACTTCATATTTCAAGACAAAACAGAAAAGAAGAAGTCTAAAACTCTAAAATTCCCATGGCTTGGCGGCTAAGGACAAAAAAAATTAAAGTGTAATATTTTTCAAGTTGTCGGAAGAATATGTAACGAGTAACGTAACTTCGCTACCCGTTGCTGGAAACAAGTAACGTAAGTACGTTACCAGTTACTGTTTTGAAAATGTAGCGAGTACATTACTACGTTGCCGAAAAACGTAACACGTTACCGGTAACGCCGTTTCTTGTAACGCGTTACCGCCAACACTGGAAAATCGGTTTATAAGTGTATAAATTGGTAAAATTTAGCACAAAGGAGGCCGACGAACGTGCATGAAGGATATAAAATTTCTCTGTTGCGCCACTAAGACGCTTTTAATTAGCAGATGGCCGCCGTAGAAAGATTGTATGAAGTTTTTCATATCTAACTTCTTACTAAGGTAAGTTTCTTCAGTTAAATTTGTATGCCCTTCGAATCATGCAGGTTCTTTGGCCACATCTGTGTAAACTCTTAGCTCGATACATCCAGAAACCGACTTATGCGGTCCCTTCAAACAGTCACTATCCCTTGGAACTCATCCTGTACAATCAAATGTACACAAGCTTATTTTACTTGAATGTGCAAAAAGAACATGATGTCATGACAATCCTTATGCGTATACATAATTCGAAAAAAATCCAGGTTTAAAGGGCAGCTCCGCCGTCAATTTGTGCGTTTTTATCGAAACATATTTTCGGAAAGGGTACTAAAAATTTAGCCTATAGCAGCGGTTAAATCATTAAAAAATTGTTTACATAATTTATAATCGTTAAAATACGCTGAAACCGATACCGAAACTAACTTGCCACTCGACTGGTCCGCCATTTTGACGTGACGTCACATATGGTATAAACACTCGCACGTGTGCAGTTTGAGCCTGGCCCGCCTGGCAGCAGGTCACTGTTTTGTGTTCGTGCCGCGGATAAAAATGGACTCATCAGGCTCGTCTGAATCGAGCAACGATGAGGATATGCCGCTATATTTTGAGGACGATGACGATAACCCGTTCTCAAACGATCCGCCGGCATCGCCTCCGAAGGAACCGCCCACGGCGGCTGCATTCGTAATCCGCCGCCATGTGGACCCAGATGCCGCTTCCGAAGCGGAATGGTAAGGCAGCTTTTGTTGCTAGCATGCCAAGAAAAACTGATCGACGTTATGCCTCTTAATTGGAGGCACTTTTTGTTAACCCTCGGGGTATGACAATAGACGGTTTTAGTAAACCGTGTTTTCAAGCCACGCTTCCGTAGCGCGAGACCCTACGGCACAACACCAATTTCCTCCAGTCGCCATAACGCGCTCTTACATAACTGTATAAACCGATAACATAAGCAAAAAGCAGACAGTCGCTAGCACCAACAAGCTACAAAGCAAGTACCCTGACCAACATGTGACGTCACGGCAACGTCAGCGCCATCATGGCAGCCTCCGTGTGCCGCTCTTGCTCAGTGTTGCCAGTAGGGCGGCAGCAAGTGATTTGGGTGTGTACATGTAAATTTCAAAATTCATTTTCTTCTAAGAAAATTAATATTTTTCCGAGATATTTTGTACACATGCTCAGGAAGGGCATCCAAATACATGGTGGTAATTTTATAGAAATCGGTGACCATCAAAATTACGGCGGAGTTGCCCTTTAAGAAGTTCTAAGTAAATATTTTTCACGATCTATGTTTTCTTTTCGTTTCTGTGACATGTTAAAAACTGTAAGCCACCAAACGTTAGGGGCTCAACCTTCAGCATACGACATGCACAACCTTCTCAGCGGAAGGGTAAGATTCAAACTTCATTAAAACGCGATGTTTTTGTTTTCAAAAATATAAGAAACTTTAATTTTATCTTTAATGTGAGAGTTCCTGGCGTTAAATATTAAAATGTGTATCTATGAAACTTATCTCATATCTATGTTTCAATAACTCATGAATGCACTCTTCTAGGCATATATTTTCTCGTTATTTTATACCTCAGCTTGTTCTTGTTCGATGCAATCACAAATAACATATGCGCTAGGCCGCACGTACTTCAGGAAACTGACGGGCAGATTACAATGTATTTCCGTATATTGGGAAAATTATTATATCTTGACACTCGCAGGAGAAGAACTTCTGTTGCTGAGGGTAGAATTCGTGGAAAATTATGGATCGTCTTTACAATACTCTGAGATAGGTTCACTTATGTTTGAGATTAATGAGTCATGAAGAGCGTTTGAGATCCAAAATCTGCTATTATACTCTGTATTTTTTGTGTGTTATGCTGTGAATGCCTTATAGGTCACACGGGTTTGTGTTGATTACATAACTTATTGCTGCATTGTTAGGGGCGTCCTTGGAACCTTCGTCCAAACGTCCCTGTTTTACTATTTTTCTTTTGCCATTACATTCGCCCCCTTCCTAAAGTGCATTCCGTCCCGAAGAGTACGAATGTAGTCACCGTGTGAAACAGTTTCAGTTGGCCGACGTGAGCAGTGAGAGTCCGTTGTCTTCCTCGTTGATATGGAGCTCGTAGTTTCTCGAGGTGATATGTGACAAGTTCGAGCTGCCTGCATATTTTGAAGGGTCCAAAGTACCTTGGAAGTAGCTTCTCTGCTCGCTGTGCACGTCGACGGTGATTTTGAAGGAGCACTGGATCCCCTGGGATAAACGATGGTCCAGAGGTTTCTCTACGTAGACGCCCGGCGATTTGTGGCTTGTTATAAAGGATAGTGACTCAATCTATATTTCTTGTTTAGCTCTAAACTCAGTCGTTAGTTCTGGGCTCAGTCTGGAAGGGTGAGACGTTTTCCAGACTGAACCGAGGACCACCCAGGGCCCAGTCTGGAGGGTGAGGAGTCGTGAACTAACGCAAATGGCGATTGACATGTCGTTTCTTGTTGGGACGTGTTCAGCGCGAACACCGCTTTGCCAATGTACTGATCCCAGTTCTTATGAAATTCCTTTACAAAGGCAGCCAATTTGTGACTGAAAGTGCGGTTGCTGCGCTCAACGAGAACATTTGTCTCAGGATGAAAGGGAGAAGCCGCGGCGTGTTCAATGCCGTAATTTTTAAGGTATTCTTGAAAACGTGGGACATGAACGATGTTCCCGGTCAGAGATCATCGTCCGTGGTACCCCATGCCGTAATACCAAGTGGTTGTTTACAAAACTGACAAGGTGTGTCGCTGACGTGTCGGGAACAGCTTTAACTTTAACCCATCGTCAAGTAGTCTGTGGCTACAACGATGTTTCTGTTTCCGGCATCTGATTTCGGGTATGGTCCAAAGTGGTCTATTCAAATTACTTCAAATTGCCTTCCAGGGGGAGGTCTGTGTTGAACTTCCGGTTTTCATATATTGCTGGTGTTTTTCCAAATTTGGAAAGTACTACACTACGCAACGTACTTTTAAACATCACCTCTGAAACCCGGCCACCAGAACGTTCTAAAGATTTTATCTAGATTTCGGTGTTGTCCCAGATACCCTGTGGTTGGGGTTCCGTGGCACATCCCCAAAATATTCGCCGAGCGTTCTTGTAAAAAATGGAAAGCAACGCACCTGAAGCACATGACCAGGGGCACAGTAGGCCGTCTCGATGCTAATTGTCATCATGCAAGCGATCCAAGCGTCACGCAGAAAGTGGAGGTAAGCCGTTGTTTTCTACTGTAAGCAACTGAATGATTCCCGAATTTTCGGCGTCTTCGGATTGCATCGCCGGCAAGTCTAGGATGACGAATACATGAGGACAATGGACCTCTTCTACTGCGTTTTGTGACAACAAATCAACATCTTGATGCAATGACCCACTCCAATGTACAATAGAGATGGCATACGCCTGCAGCTTCATAGCCCATCGTGTCAGCTTCGGTGTAAGTCGCTTTTTGATTGAAGCCGTCTTGTGGCCGCGTTGTCTGTGAAACTATAAAATACTTGCCATAAATATAAGGCCGAAACTTTTCCACTGCCACAGTACTACAGCGAGACATTCCAGCTCTGAAGAGTAACACCCACGTTCAGGGTCGCTGAGCTTCCGACTGGTGTAGAGGACTCGTCTCTCCACGCCCGACACGTCTCTCTGGAGTAGCACAGCACCAAGGCCTTCATCGCTTGCTTTCGTGTGAATTACAGTGAGGACGTGCTCTGAAAAATGAGCCAGTGGTAGGTGGTTCTAGAAGTGATTTCTTCCATGTCGGCAAGTCGTTGTCGCCCCTTTATGTCCGATCTCCGTGGGACGTCCTTCTTCAGTAGTTCCGTCAATGGAGCAGCCCTTTCAGATAAATTGGGAACAAATCGACGGAAGTACGATGCAAAGCCTAGAAAGCTTTTTGGTTGTTCCTTCTGGTGGGCACAGGAATGTTAGCGAAGGCTGCCAGCTTGGTGGAACCTGGTTGAATGTCATTTCTGATAACAAGATGTCCTAGATATGAGACGTCCTCGTACCCGAGAAAGCACTTGCTTCACTTCAGGTGGAGCTGAGCCTTAGTGAGAGCGTTAAGTACGAGTCCTTAGCGATGTTGATGTTCTTCAAGTGTCTCAGCTTATACGATGATGTCGTCAAAGTATACCAGGGCCATCCTCCGCTTCAAATGCCCAAGTACGCGGTCCATCAAGCGTTGCAAAATGGCGGCTGCATTGCAGAGCCCGAGTGGTGGGCTCTCAAAGTGAAACAAGCCGTCGGGTGACACAAAGGCTGTCTTTTCAGCGTCGTTTGGGTGCATGTTTACCTGCCAGTACCCGGGCATAAGGTCTAAAGTTTTGAAGTAGCTAGAGCCATACATGTGATCTAGGGCGTCATCTGGTCTGGATAAGGAGTATACATAAGGTTCTAATGCTGTTTAGCGTGCAGTAGTCAAGACAAAACGTTGCAAATCTGTTCTTTTTCAACCAAAACGACAAGTGAAGTCCAAGGTTTGTGTGACCTAGAGGTGATGTCTTCGTTAAGCATGTCGTCAACTTGCTTATTTATTTATTTTTGCTCTGCCATCGAAACACGCCTTAGATGGTAGCGCACCGGCGCGTGACCAGCAATGACGATAGTGGGACGAGAAAACGAAGTACATCCCAGTTCTTTGGGTGAGGCGGAAATGCACTGTTGATATGTTATTAGATGATTTTGTATTTCCGGTTTCCATTTTACCATCAACTTTTGTTCATAAATCAAATCTGACCAAAGCAGGTTTGCCCCCGGTTGATTTTATTTTTGGGAGGGGTGCCGGGAAAACGGTGCAGAAATGGTCGCAAGAGTTTCATTTGGTAGCGCACACGTTGTAATACCAAAGTTCTCATCAAATTGCAACTGCAGCTCACCACTCTGTCAAGTTAAATATTGGAATCTTAAAGTTACCGACAAACAAAATAAACCAGGCTTCTAGGAACAGAAAACTCTCCTTCCGAACATAAGTGCAGTAGCTTCTCCACTAAAATGCCTCCGGAAAAGTTCACATCCGGAATCACGGCTGTAATCCAAGCAGCTGGGAGTCTAGGCACAATAGTGTCATAGTGCGAGACGATGACAAATGTACTTTGAGATTGGGGTTTAGGTTGTACAGTACATTTAGACTGAATCACAGGTATTGCGGCCTAAATACTCGAGAGTAATGTGCAGGCTCCTTTCTTGACCACATTCTCCCAGGTGAGACACATCAAGGTGAGTTTCACAGAGCAAAAAAGCTTGTCGCAAAACGTCATCGTTTTATTGTATCGGCGGGTATCTTGGAGGAGTAATGTCATTTCCTGCTTACTCCTCGTTTTCGGAACGGTTAACATTGGTGGAACAGATTCCCCATATTTATCGAGCTCAAATGTTATGTCAAACTTCACTTTTAAGCACCTGTCAC
>JAZHYW010025922.1:0-183054 GCA_037355805.1 Ixodes ricinus | reverse complement strand
TCTACGACCAACCGCCAGGATCGCGACATGCAACAGCTGACAGTCCGGCTTCTGTGACGTCATTTGTGGTGACACCTCGGGGCCACTTTTGATGTATGGGCGGGATAGGACCTACATACACCAGTTGGAGAAGCGCTCCAGGCACCATAGTAACGGTAAAGGAAACACGTTGCCTTTGTATTAAGGTAACAAAAGGTCGACGCTAGCTTGCGTTATTTATATTTGCAAATAGCGAGTAACATATTTCGTTACTTTTTTTCTTCGGTAACGCCTATGACATTGGCTGCAGGTCACCATGTTCCAACCCCTTCATCAGCGCCGCCGTTTTCGACTTTCCGCTGCGCTGTTCTTGTCTCGCCATTTCTCTTCTTGTTGACGTGGAAATTTTTGCAATACATCGAATTTCTCTTTTGTTTTCCAGATAGTAAAGAATCCGTCTCTTACGTGTTATTATTTTTTTCAGCAAGTCGATCTTTGCGGCAAATCGTTTCATGAATTCAGTACACATGCGTACCCGCACTCTTTTTCTGCTCCCGACTCAAAAAAACGTCGCAATACCTAGAAGATCTTTTTTCAAGCGATCGGTAATTAAGCATTCAGGAATGACAGCAGTCATGGTACGGTTTGATAAAGAAGCTGTGACAAACTCGACCAAGCTAACATGTGCGAAGTCTGCCCCAAAGTGATGTCTGAAAACCTGTCAGAGGTGCTCACTGTTTTCGACAAACGTTGAATGCCATGGAATATTTATTACAGCAAACGAGCATTAATAATAATAAAAATCTCGAAGAAAAATCAAGCTAATGTCTTTCGTGGGCATCGTTCCTGCGTCGCGTATTTTGCCTTGTGTTAGTCTGGCGAAATTTGCCAACCGACGGTGAACGCAACAGATGACGCCCACGGCTACGCTTTTTCAAGAACCATCAGCTTGCAACCCCCTCTCCCCTTCGCGATTTCTCTCGAGATTGAATCCAGTGTTGCCACACTGTATACTATATCCACGTTAACAACATCGGAGCAAAATGCGGGGCTGCGTCGTTAGCAGTGCGACGAGGTTACTGTTAAATACCCTCGACGCTCAGGTTCTTGTGTTTCCGCATTGAGGCGCCTCTTTGATGTGCCTCTTATGTTTGTTCGCTGTTCATGGCAGGTTGATGTTATTTTGTTGCTGGCCGTCGGTTCGCTTGCGTATCTTTACTGTCAGCCAAAGAACGCCATGAAGCCGTGATCTTCTGTCTTGTCGATGGTAACGACATTCGAGAAGCCATTTTCTTTTTTTCTTTTCTGCGGGGACGGTGCGGTTTGCTTAATGTCGGTGCGCGTTTTGAGAGAGATTTATCACCGATAAATGTTTAAGAATCCCCAAGAGACTTGAGACTTGGATGCACGCAGGCTTGAGGGGCTTTACAATCCTGACTTTGATGTATCTTCCAACCTTGTTCTCTTATGTTGTTGTTCTTTTTTTTGTTTGTTGGTTGGTTAGTTTTTACGTGCTTGATAAGTTTAGAATTATGAACATGGTTAAAACGTGCACAAAAGAGACGAGGACAAGCAGGGAAGGAACACACAACGCAGACAAGCGCGCACTCACAACTCTAGTATATTAAGTAAAGAAAAGAAAGATGAAGCACAATAAGCGGTTGTTCAATCCTAAAGACAAATGCATTTTCCAATCACAATGCATTTAGCGTAGATGTACAAGACCTTTTCTATTCCCTTCCTCATGACCCTTTACTTAGCTCAGTCAGGGAGTGCATTGAATCCCAAGACGAAATTGCCTTCCGGAACTCAAGTGGGGTGACTACAGACAGTTTTCTTGAACTACTGCAATTTTATTTAAATTCCACATTCGTCGGATGGCAAAACGGGGTATTTTTACAAAAATCGGGGGTGTGTATTGGGTCTTGTGTCGCGCCAGTCTTAAGTGATATTTTTCTTGCTAGAATTGACCGTGCTATTGCCTTAGCTATTAAGTCCACACCTGTTACCAACGTGTTCAGATATGTAGATGATTTTCTTTTATTGTACAAAAAGACTGCGGATCAAGATTTGGTTACTACGATTATGGACATTTTTCATACGTGCGGTTTTGGGCTCACCTTTACTTTTGAGAAGCCTAAGGAAGGGGCGTTGCAATTCTTAGACCTTTTGCTCTCATTGCACGCCGATCACTTGTGCTGGTCATTCTCACCACGTTCCAAAAAAGGTATTCTTCACTACACATCCTCACACTCCAAGGTAGTGAAGAGAGGCATTGCTATCTCTTGCCTCACTTCAGCCCTAAAAAAGTCGTGTTTCCATGCCATTCACCGGAGTTTCTTGGGCCAAATCGATAGACTAAAATCTTCAGGATTCCCGAATCAGGTCTTAATTGAAGTGATAGGAACGCTGGTAAAGAATGTAAAAGGGGTGAAAAAACTAGGCGCCCCGTTGACAAAAACCGGGTGGTGGTTTTGCCATACCTACACAAAATATCACATAATCTGAAACAAGTGGCAAGTAGGTATGGTGTGCCCGTAGTACTATCAGCCCCTAAAAAAATGCGACAAATTTGTTCTAAGGTTCGTGAAAAAGCAGAAAAATTATCAAAAAACACGTGCCACAAAAAACATGCGCGGCCTTTTGTTACCTGTTCCTCGGGCGTTGTATATAGCATTCCTCTTTCATGTGGAAGATGCTATGTGGGACAGACGGGACGGTGTCTGAATGACCGTCTACGAGAGCACAAACTTTCTTTAACATCCACTGTAGGAGGTCACCTTTCGGTGCACTGTAAGACTTGTACGTGCACACCATCGTTAGAAAAAACATCAATCATTGGCCGCTTTAAAGAAAAACAAACGCGCGAGGTGCTCGAGGCGTTCACCATCTTGAGCCTGGCCGATCGCTGCGTTAGTCAGCCGTCGGTAGCTTTAAGCGAAAAAGAAGTTGCCTTCTTGCGAACATTTGACTGCGACTGAGCTATTTACCCCCTGGTGCCGTTGTCCCCTGTAAAATATTGTGCTTCATCTTTCTTTTCTTTACTTAATATACTAGAGTTGTGAGTGCGCGCTTGTCTGTGTTCTGTGTTCCTTCCCTGTTTGTCCTCGTCTCTTTGTGCGCGTTTTAACCATGTTCAACGTTTACCAACTCGCCCAACTTACCACTCTTCTACTTTAGAATTATGTGTGTGTTTGTGCCAGTTTTTTGGTGTTTGTCGGTGGATCTGAGTAATTAGAGGCACGTCTGCATCGCTTTGAGAATAATCGCTCTTGACTAAGGATGAGGAACGATTCGGGTGCATTTTTCGAGCTTTATAGTTTCGCTCTTAATTGAAAATTGCTCATGCAAGTTAGATTATTCGTAGATCCGTACGTTATTACACGAAATAAAATCTACAATAGAAGGTGACTTTTATTACCGCAACCTACCGTATGCATCAAATCGCAGAGATTTTTGTTTGGCGTTCGTTGCTTCTTTGCTACGGTAAGTGTTAAAAATTGCCAAGCACTAAAATTAAGCATTTTGTAGTTAACAAATTGCTCGGAAGATTTTGTCTTATAAGTTTGTCCGTCCTCTCAGCTATGCAGTTTGTTTATTTTAATTTCGCTTATTACTACATTTTCTTTTTTTTTTTACATTTTGAAATTGGTGGAGGCACTGACAGATCCCGCGTACAAGGGTGCTAGGTTTAAATTAGTCGTATGATATTTTGTACTTGTATTTTTTTGCTCCCTCTCAAGAGAATAAGGTTCTGGGAAAGTTACCAGCGTTTAACAAACAAGTTCATGTTTACCCATACCAAGTGTAGACACTGCAAGTGTATTCGGATGCGCCGTGCGACAGCAGCGCCACCACAGTGACATGACGTCAAAAAAGTACGTTGGTGTATATTCATTACAATGTTTGTTGTTGTCTTTGATGGTGGTGGTGTCGTGGCGATGTTTGTTGTTGTTGTTGATGTTGTTGTTGTTGTTCTTGTCGCAGAAAGCATTTGATATATTTATTCCTTGTTTCATCATTCTTATCAAGTCGAATCGCAGCAAACGGCGATGCTTCCATGTTTCCTGTCGGCGACTAATTGGAATCTAACTGAAACGTTCGCCTTATTATATACCTTACGAATCTACCTTGCTATTTATCTTCACCATTCGCTCAGTTATTGCGCATTGTGCTTCGTTGCCGTGTTGCTTTACCTGTTGCTTTAACATGTGTAACTCGTTGCCACTCCTGTCAAAGTCCTAATCAGGACTGACAGTATGTCAAATATAAATAAAGGTGAACCGAAATACAGCATAACAAAGCAAAAGTAGTAATTGCAAAGGCAAGACGTCGTGCCGTGTTGCTTTATGCTCTGTCAGGTAACAAGGACGATTATAGGTAGGGTAGTACTTCCCGATCTTACCCCAAAACCCCGATGAACATTTTTTTTTTCTGATCACTACACTTCTTTCTTAGACATGAACGCTTAGATTTCTTCCCCGATAATCATCGTATTAACGTCCGACCGAAGCATATGCCGAAAATAACCCTTTAAACAAAACAAAACAAAACAACGAAACATTTGCCGATTTTTTTTATAAATAAATTCCGGAAAATTAACGTCCTGGTCATAGGCAGAAAATGTTCTCCATTTTTTGCGTATTTTAAAATAATGTTTGAGGATGAGCATACATTTATTAAAACCTCTCAACTTAAAGCTCAAGAATTTAAAACACAATATATTAAACATTTATGAACACAAACCCCAAAATTAATACATTTTAGTTTTTCTGTTCATTAAATGTTTTTTTGCTTGAAGCCTCTTAAATATTTTATTCTTTGCACGTCACTTTATTAGAAAGTGCAAAACAATAGATCATAAATATGGACCTCATCGTAATAGGAAGAGTGATAAGGGATGTAAATTGGAGTGAAATCGCTGCATTCAAACTAAACTTGTGCTTTTTTATCTGCATATACTTTACCGAAAAAAGGTAATAATTTCAACCTAATATTGTTTGAACCTCGGAAATTAAACCCTAAATATAGGCCACTGTTAGCGAGCTTCCTTGCTTCGAAAGGCTACATTGTTTTCTGCCTTTCTCCACTTGAATGTAGATATTGTTTTCTGATTTTCTGAAATACACATAACATAGACCAAAAAAAAAAAACAAAGAAAACATTATTACGGGCGAAACTTTCCCCGTTTTCTGTGTCCCAAACGTTTCGCTTCCTTCGAGATTGGTACGTCTTGAACAAACAAAATTTACACGCTGCATAAGTCAACACTACAGTACAAGTAGGGAAGAGAAAACAATAGCGACACATGCACTGTCATAGTCCGACAATGTTCTGTTTAGTCATAAACTTTGTGTTAAAACCCAAAGGAGAATTTCACATCTTTTCCGCTATATTCTGCGGTACAGTTATCCTAGCTCCAATCTGCTACTTGCCAGTTTCTCTTCGGAAGCAGTCGTCACAAATGCAAGGTTGACCACCTGTATCTACAAGAGAAAAACAATATATTTTTTCCACTTTTACTTAATAGCGACCCCAATAAATTCTTGATGCGCTTAGTACCTAAAAAGAATCATTCGCGCTTCGGTACGTCATCTTCTACTGAAGGAAAAATAAATACCCTTGTCGGCTTACGTTTTGGTATCGGCAGCGAAATTAGTAGCCTGTTATGCACTCACGCCTGTGACGTACGTCCGCTTCACTCATCAAATTCACACACATGTAAAAAAAATTAATAAAAAAACTAGCTGTATGCATGAGGAGCTCTTATGAACGTCAAGTGCAGGCAGTTCATTCACTTTAGAAAACTACTTTTGCAGTGTATAAAAGTTGAGAGTGTTTTTATTATTATTATTATTGAAATTGATTTTTTACAACTCAGATGCATCACGGGCTTTATATGCATAACCAGCTTCCACGCTTGTGGACCTTTTTGAAAAAGGCCGGTTGATCCCCGTGTACCTTTTCTTTTATATAAGTATTTGAAATGCGAAAGAGCCTTTTGTATGATTCACCGCACATCCGCAGGGGGGAGACGAGGGGAAGTTGTGATTATTCGGCGAACGCCGCGAACGATTCGGTGGCGACATCTGCCGTGGGGCGTGGCGGTTCCGCTCCGGTAACGAAAAACAACAACAAAAACGTTCAGTGTGTTGCCCCCAGGCCCTCTCTTTCAGAAGAAGATGTGGATCCTTCGTTGTAGCTCTTTAGCCGGCTTTGTTCTTTTTCATCGATAAGGCGCACGTGTTATCCTGCTTTGTTGCGGTCGGGATGGGACGGGAGGGAGCTTTGCGTTGGAGAAGCTGGCTGCGTATGTTCGTAAGGGAAAGCGTGCGGTGAACAGCGCGTCGAAGCCCCCCCCCCAGACTCGTGTTATCCTGTCACGTTACTTTGATGTGACTCTGGGAAAAAAAAAAGAAAGCGTAACATTCAGAAAAAGTGGGCGGTGGAAGATGGTTGTTAGGGGTACAGTCGAATGGATTTGCTGAGTCACCTGAGTTTTTAACTTGCGTTTTGAAGCGAGAAAAGTTGGAAGGAAAGTTGTGGAGCAGAGGATAACTGACATTACGGTTTGTGTGCTTCGGTTCAATTACATATCAAATTAATGAGAATAATATTATTAAATAAATAATAAAAAATAAATATTAATAATTAATAATTTTAATATTAATAACAATTGGGCAATATTATTAACTTCTATTAAAGTGCCCCAAGAAAACAGCAGTGACCACAGTGGTCTTTAGGAGGCGCACCCCCACAAGAACATTATTGGTAAGACACGAAGCTGTTGGCAGGGAGATCGAACTATAGGGGCGCAGTTTCATTATCATCATCATCACCACAAACAATCGTTGTGTGGCAAACAACTCCGACACTAGAAATCCCCTAGCGTTCGCCACATCGCTTCCCTCGCTGCATATTGGTTTCTAGCGAAATGGTGCGACCTTGCTGCATACCGCAGTGCTCGAAGCATGCTCTTGAACCCGGTAAATGCAGCGCAAAGGACTGCAGCACGTACGCGACGATGAGGACACTGTCCGCCGTCGTCTCTGGTGCAACGCTGCACTTGATGACGTGATCGAAGTGGAGCACGGCCTCTGCTTCAATGAGACGCCGCTTGCTTTCGCCCATGTGATCCATGACTGTCGCATGAGACAGGGCAAATGAAAAGTGAAGTGCGTGTTTTGTCAATCATTCAAAAAAAACAAAGACCCCGCGCCGGCCCAACGCCCCCTATAAGCTTTGTCTCATCCTACGATGGACTAAGGGTCCAAGCCACGGGCCGCCAATTCCAATAATGTTACGCGCTACACTTTCACATGCCTAACATTGATTAGTGCTGGACGAATAATGCTTCGAATGAAAAGCGCTGCATTATTCATACACCTTGTACACTGCGAATAGCCCGTACATTGTGGTTTTATTTGCGGTGTAAAATTGGCGAGTCACTCAGTGCTGTTCAATTCGAACCACTGTCCGCCCATCCCCATTAGTGATCCTAGACGCGGGCACCAACACGTGCATCGAACCGAGCTTACCACATAATTTCTAAGTGGCTCGTGGTCTGTAGCTTTTGCCTTTAATCCATCGTAGAGTGAGACGAAGTCTGAGACCGAGAGGCATCCGCATAGTGTCATCACTGTCAGATCAATAATAATAATAATAATAATAAATATTTATTTTCAAAGTACCCAAAAACGACCAACAGGTCTTTTCTTTGAGTACACATAATAAATTAGGAATTAAAATGACAGGAGACATGTCAGAAATACACAAACGTTACTAATTGGCAACAAGAACTTTCATTTTCATCGCGAACACCCGAGAGTCGCTAAATATATCCACTTCAGCATTGTTGATACGGTTAAAAGCACTTGGCAGCGTTCGAGCCTGCCAACTGGCGAATCGATCAGGCCTCGATTGATCTGCCAGTTGGCAGATCGATCGAAGCCTGGAGATTCGAGCACGAGTGATGTGTCAGTGTTCGGCTGGGGCTCGTGTTCAATCAGCGCGTCGAAGGTCGAGCTCGGGGCCAATAACAGAATTAGCGTGATCAGATTTTGATAACGTTTCATAGAGGGAGCGGAGACCATGCGTAGGCCTTCTGTCTAGGTGGTGTTGGCCGGCCGCGCACAATCCATCGACGCTCACCTGGCCCACTCGTGAGCGACACACACGTGCTTTTTGGCCTTCCAAGAGGACTTCGATTGACATTGTGCACAAGAGGGTGACTAAATTACTTCTATCTAGATGCGTTTAGGAACATAATAGGGTTACATATATTTCACGAGCCTCGCGTCGTCGTCTTCCATGGCAGCGAATGCACTAATGACTGCGGTCGGAGGGTTTTTTGCCACACAGCCTTAGTTCCCGAGGTGGCCGCTAGAGAGCGATACTTCTCCATCTCCTCCCCAATAGTAAGTTGAAACTAAAGCAGGGTTGGGCAGAAATACTCAAAAATGTATTTGGAAATACAAATACTGGGATACATTAAAATAGTAGCTAAAATACTGATACTGAAATATATCTGCAAAAATGTATCGCGATACGTATCGGAAATACATTTTAAATATAGGCAAAAAGTATTTGGAAATACAAATACAGGAATACATTTTAGCGAGGCAGAAATACAAATACAGAAATACTGATACTGCAATACTTTTTTCAAATTCGTTTGAGACGCCAAGTGAGATGAAGCTTGAAGTTGGAAGTGAAAGTTTTTGATCCCGAAATTACTTTCCCGTAGGCTTGGCACTTTGCCTTGAAGGTAGTGGTTTCGGACGACGAGGAGTCTTCAATGCGTTTCATCAAGGACTGACCGCGGTCCCTTCCCTGACATCCTGTCTGCCTGACTAGGGAAGCGAAACGGCTTCGACCTCTGAATAACTTCTATGTCACCCTAAATCTCATCAAAACGTTACAACGCCCCTGTCCAATAAGGACGCCCCTGCCAACATTGATCACATGACGTCACGGTGGAATGAACTGGTATTATTTATCTGTAGGTGTGGCCTAGAACATGAAACTATACCACGCTGCTGTACGAAAGGACAATACATACTTTCGTCGTAAGTTACCTTGTTGAAGATCGTGCAGGCAGTGTCATTTGAAATTTTCGAGAATAGTGGGCCACCTGAAGCATCATCGAACACACGTCTTATCTTGTCACGGTTGAAAAAACGATACGGTGGCATACCTGTTGTGAAGGTCCTTCCTGCCGACCCTCCGCCAACGACGCATGAATTGCAGTCCTCAAGTTTCGCCTAGCATCATCCAAACAGAGACATCGTGGATTGCGACCTGATATTGCCGGTACAGGTGCGAGCTTTCCGAGAAACAGCGCGCTTGAGACGAGTCGTAGGTGTAATAAGTCTGGGTCGGAAGAGCGAGGCCAAGTCTGGCCTCCTTCCTGGGTTTCGGATCACCAGAGCAGCGGGTCACGTTCACGTCGACTGATGACGTACCCTTGAGCCGTGCAATATTACGGGCGCAGCCGCAGATGCGTTCGTATAAAGTGTTGAACTGCGCTGCGTGTGTCATCCTACTATTTCAAGTCGACAACCGCCAGGCTCGTGCTGCAACGGACTGTGACTCAGCTTTGCCGGCTGGGTGTACTGTGTACGCTAAGGCAAGAGAGACGGATAGCAGCGGGCATTGGCTGCCAGCAAACAGTGACTCGGGACTTAAGGACCTGCGACAGAAGATATGCTCTGACTCCACTTCTGGCACGCCACCTGGTTCGAGTCCCCGACTACGCAACACTGCTCAGAAGAGAAAAGAGGACGCATAAAAAAATATTTTTGAGAATCGGAAGGAACCTTGGTCAGCATAGTAACAATGCCCCAGCATCTCCTTGACCCTCGTGCTCTCATAAACAAACAAAAAAAATGTTCGGACATGTTTTTTTTTTTTGAAAGGGGGGGGGGGAGTATTTCTCAAGAAATGTAACGAAATACATTTCATCTTGATTGTATCGCGATACAAAGAAACATCTAAAATGTATTTCGTTACAGGAATACAGATACTGGTGAAAAAAATGTATCGCGATACAGAAATACAGATACGAAATGTATTTCTGAAATACTATTGCGATACATTTGTATCGCGATACTGCCCAACCCTGAACTAAAGAAGGTGGGGCGAGGGAAAGGAAGGCTGAGGAGGAGAAAGCAGGCAGAGAGCTAGAGAGAGGAGGAGGCTTCCCCCTCTCCTCCCCAACATTCCGTCTGCTTCCTCCTCTCTGGCGCTTCCCTCACCCTCGCCCTACCTTCTCGAGTTGCAGCAGACTATATAGAAATGATCACACGCCCTGCGTTTCTCATGTTGTCAGTGACTAAAGGTATGATTCACCTATAGTGTTATTCACGGCTTCACGCCTAACACAAGGAGTGACCTATTATAATCCTGCGTCTTGTCCGTCGATGCCGCCTTTTCATTGGCTGTGCAACCATGAAAAATTTTCGAGACTAGACATACCTTTTTTTTTGTAAGCTGGCGGTAACTATATTAATACATATCCTTCTTGTTCTGTGAAAAATATAGGATAGATTCTCTTGAACCTGACCTAATGGCTCGGCCCACTGAGAGCTACGTCGCCTCTTGACCTTCCTAGTGATGAGGCGCAACGTCACGTGCTGAGTGCGTAAAACTTTTGTTGTCCTATCCATCGCAAGTAGGCGCCCTGCTTTCGATCACTTCTCAAGCTGTGAACGCCACTTCCGCAGCATTTCACACAATCATTTTATATGATGATAATCCAGTAAATGCAAAGGTGCAAGCGAGCTGGTCAAGTATGACGAAAATAAACTGTGGAAAAGGAAAGCAAGGGGGACAAAAAGACAAACACAAAACTCCAAACACAGCTAGGTGATGGTGCGCGACCAAAACAATTCTCCTGGGCCATGTATCGAACCAGATACCTCTTCGTTTCCAGTGGAGTGCTCTACCAATTGACCTACATAGGAGTTAGTCGTCAGTAGAGCCAACGGGTTTTGTCTGCTTCCCCAGTCTAACACCAACAAGGGTGAACGGCCTGCATTTTAAGGTTACGATAATAATGCCATTAATGCGAAGAGTCCACCCGAGCTGTATAAAAATAACGTCATCATTTTAAAGATTGTTCTTAACTGCCCAGACTAAACGTATTTTCCGGAATACCCATGGCTTTACTCTTGCTATTATGACATTCATTATATCTCAATTTCAAATACTAATTGAGAGAACGGCAAACGAAGGTGAGACCAAAAACCAACATTAGAAATTTTTTTCCGCACTCTTCAGTGCGGTGACGTCACATGCTTCACAACCTGCGAATCAGAACAGGCTGTTTAAAAACAAAACAGAGATGCTGTTTCTTTTTCGGTTTGTTAATGTGTGCTTCCTTAGCGTTCATTTCTCACCTTGTAACACGTCATGAACGAGCTGCACTGCCCCCTTATTCTTAACAACTGACTTCACGCTTTTAGTGTAGTGTTGCCAGTAGCATCTTATGCGCTCAGACCCAGTATGAAAATTCAGTAACATCGCGGACAAACGCAACATTTTTTTTGACTTAAAATACGTGATACTCCTTTATATTTGTCTACTAACTAATTTAGAGACAAATCAGTGACAACTAAAAGTTAAAAGAAGACAGGTTTACAAGTGAACCCTCCCGTGACCTCCGTTAGCTGTTCCTTGAAGAGCGTTTAAATTGACGCTTCGTTCCATTTCGAGCACTTACATTTAAACCCACTTCAAGACACGCACTCCCCACAATTGAAAGAGTCTAAGAACTCACCGCGCGAGCAACTCTAATTTTGGCGAAGGAAAATAAAAATAAAACAAGAATGAAAAGCAGATACGAACCATTAATAGTGGAAGTAAGCGTACGACCCGAATAATGGTCGAGCTTTCAGAAATGCGCAAATGTAGTTCCCAATTCATTTTCTCATAAGAAAAAAAAAAAATCAATTTCCGTGCATTTTCTTTTTTGTTTGTTTGCATAATGTTTGCCTGAAGCTTGTTTCAAGAGTCATTTTACCGCCCTTTTATTCCTAACGTGCCGGATCTTTCCCCAATTCCCTTTCGGGTACCGGATCGAATTCTAATATTTCGTTAGCTTCTTCGCTGTTTCTTAAGTTTTATTTACCAAAAATATTTTCTTACTGGTCTGTGCAGAGCTTTGTCATCGTCCTCCTCACCTCTCTCACTTCCAATACCAAAGAGGGGAACTCGTTCGAGACACTAATCAGGGAAAGCCTAATATTTCTATTTTCCTTCTTTACTTTTCTTACTCTTTCTTATTGGTAGTATTAAAAAATTACCTTCGAATAAATTAGCTTTCCACTGACAAAATATTATGCTTCAGAGAACCTTGCCTAAATGTGCATTTCTGCTTTTGGTTGTTCTTAATGTTTTTTCTTTCTTTTTTTAAATAAAATTACATTCTTTGTATTGCTAGCTATCACGACGTCTCTGTTAAAATGAAACGTTACCTCACATTTGGTTTTTCCGTATATAAAGTAAGCAAATGGGAAAAAACCAAATAGTAGCAATTCTGTGGGATTTAAACAGGCACTACAAAGTGTTAGTTGATGATTCATTGATTCATTTGTTTACTTTCTTTGCTCTAGAACAGGAAATGCCTTGGACAAGATGTACAAACTGGGCGATTCGAGTTAGAAACAACTTTTACTTAAAAACAAATTCATTAAAAATGTCAATATTCGTTGCACCGACGGCATTTAATAAGTGTTGTATGCGTGTCAAGGGGCTAATTGTGATGATTTGTTTAACACTAATTTGATGAAGAGAGGTGGAAATAAAAATAAAAGGCAAACCAGAGTCACACAAGAAATATCTATACGAGACTTTAGAGGCTTCAAGTAAGGAAGATATTAGGGGAAATCGACGTCACGTGATTTCACCGATTGAGTTTCCCCACTAAATTTAACGGTAAAAATGAGGTCACATGACTTCTTGTCACGTCACGCAAGAACAAATTCAGTTTCTCCTCTAGATATAGCGGGAAATTTTACGTCACATGACATCAACACCCATTCAATGTCCCGCTAAGTTTAGCGTGGCGGTTACGCCGATTCCGACGCCGACGGCGACGCCGCGAAACGCGCGAACGGGCGCCTAAGAGCTGCGCTCTAAAAAAAATAGGAAGGCATCTCTTTTAGCAAAGCAGTGTTACTGGTTGACATGGGGGAAAAAAACTTTCATACGTTGAAATTAAAGAAAGGTATGTGAACTAACTTTATAATGATAAACCCGAGACTGGAGGGGAGGTCGTAAAATCCGGATGATATCACTAACACTTTGATAGCTCTAGCCGTGTCATGCCATTCAAAAACTACTTTTAAAAAATACGGAAGACACAGAACCGGGCGTACTTAGGGCTATCCATTTGATATTTTGTTAGCATTTGGAGACTTTGCTTCGCTCGTGCCTTGTTTTTTTATTTTTGTGTTCAGTCGCTTGCTCCAAATTTTCAATCGGTTCAGCTTTGCTTGAGGTCTCACGACCCTAATTCCGTAGATTGTCCCAGCAAATTTTTTTTTTCAAGGCTTGAAAGTTTTATTTACCCTACTGAATACAAGATAGTGTGAAATGTAATTGAGATAGAGTAGAAAATTCTCTGGACAAAATGTATTTTCACAATATCAAAATACTTAAAATATTTGAAATACAGTATTTTAAATATAGTATCCAAGGTACACCTCTGCGAAGAAACCAGTATAACGTTTCACTGTAGAAATATGCAATTAGAAATCTAACTGGGTCTGGTTTTGGAAACCTGAAATCCAGAGGGTAGACAACTGAATAATTTACTGAAAACCTAAATCCCATATGGAATCCAGATAAATTTACAGTCCCATAATCCAGATTGCGAAAGGTAATACTGGGTGGTTTTGGTACTGCAACGTTTCTATGCTATTTAGTACTCTTCAAAATCTAGATTGTAAAAAAGCCACATTTCATGTACTGAAACCGATCAATAATATTTATTCTTAATTATGCAGTTAAACCTTCTAAATACAAACTGTAAAACACGAATTTCGAAATAATTTCGCAGAGAACCCGATTTTTCCTCGGTTACCAGCTTAGAACCAAACTCCCGATTTTGCCCCCCCCCTCCCCCCATTCTTGCCTCCTACCTGTGGTTTGAAAATATAATACCCGAAACCAAAGGACCATTTGTTTAGAGAACAAAGCCAACACGCAAGCATGAAGAAAAAAATTAAATTGACCTTTTTTAAGAAATGTGAGTTTAGCGACACGGTGTTCGCGCAGAATATTGTAAAGCGCAGTCATCTCATGTGAGTATAACGTCGACTGTAAATTTCAAGATATAGTAAAACTTAAAAAGTGGACGGTAAAAAGAAATTTTAAAGTACGATACGGCTTAAAAGAACAACCTACGCATTCAGAAATGAAAAGGCGATGAAACAACAGCGTTTTGTGGACATCCTGGTGGCACAAACATCTTAGAGTCACTGAAAGCATAAAAACGGCCGGTTGTGTCTTTTAAACCCTCCAGCACGCACTCCATGCCTTCCGCCGTGCTTTTGCTGCGCGCGGGCGTTGGATGGTGCATGTGACGTCGGATGGTTGGCGAAAATAGGAAACTCCAGCAAAAGGCGGGACAAAAAAAAAATTAAATTAAATTGATCTTTTTAAGGAATGTGAGTTTAGCATATGGAGCACATTCTTATTCACTGGCATCCATGTAAGTGTAACGTAGACTGTAAATTGCAAGATGCATGTAGCAAAAAGCTGTAAAGGTTTTCACCTTATCGGCTGCTACGTGACAGGACATGAACTGAACTATTTTATTGTTTAGTGCGCGATGTCAGGTCTGCCCCCTATGCGCCGAAATACTGACGGAGAGGAGGAGAGGAGAGGGCGTGGGTACATCAAAACGCAGAGCTCGCGGTTGGAACGATTAGTGGGTAGCCCTAAAGCTAGAGCTAGCTCTGCCCCTACACCGCACTCGTCGAATGCGTGAGAACGAGGAACTCACGGCCTCCGGAGTTGGGCTCTCCCATTCGAACGCGTTCGCCGAGTCCAGTGATGACAGCTAGCTTCAAGTATAGCCTCTAATGATTCAGACCAGAGTTTGATACTCTGACATCCCCGCGTGCTTTGATCACCTCCTTTCCCTCAGCATTTCTGCGCATAAACGCCTTCGCTTATATATTCTTAGTAGAGGCGGTTGTTTAATTTAAAGCTGCGGTCTAATACTTGCTGAGAGGGAAAGAAAGAAGAAGAGTTGAGGTAGAGGGAGATAAAGAAGGAAATACGCAGATAATCGTATGTCATCTAAATAAAAAAGGTCATTCATCTTTATCTGTGGTTTCGTCGGGCGGAAACGGCCATTCCTCTCTCAAACCCCCGATGGAGTATGGCTCAATTACAGGAGCTGCACCCTATTGTTATGAAATAATTTTCTTTTTTCTTCCCCCGCTCGGTAATTTTTTTGTATTGCTTTCGGTATTTAATGATCTGATTTTATGAAACGTTAGCTACTTGTCTGCTTTTGCGTGTTTGCAGCTTTACATCGCCTCTGGTACTACGCCATTCCACGACATGGCTCTGCTTATTCGATCCACCGACTGCCATTACGCCATTACAGTCCGACTCCTCGCGATTATGGGAAGCGGTCCGTTTCACGCCAGTAGAAGCGAGTTCGATTCTTTTGTGGGGGCGTCAGAGTACCGTCCATCTCTATGCATGTTTATACTACACACATGGGCTGCATTTCGGTTGCCTGTTCTTGTGTGTATACGCGTATGTGCGTGGTGCCGCCTGGCGTCAGACGTTTGATGACTCCCTCAGGAACTGTTTGGCAACCCACGCGTTCCAATTTGATTAAGTAATGGTCTTCCGTTTTATTTGTCTTCTTTTGTTTGTGTTTGCTTGCCTTGCGCTGGAAGGCAAAGACAGCTTTCGTGCTGGAAGACATCTGATCGGATATAGCCTTCTGTTTGCAATCGTAGATTTCTATTCAAGCACTCGTTACGCTATCTGAAAGCGTATCGTGTAAATGTGTGAGAATGCCCTTGCAGCGAAATTCGTGTGTTTGATACAGCCTGCAGAGACGCGGCAATATTTTTTTCTGGGTGACAAGTTTTGGACTGGTATACGTTCACTCAGAACGTAAGAAACACAGCCCATGGCGATACTCGAGTATCTGAATACTGCAGCACTAACCAATCATATTCCGCCTCAAGCCGATAAGAACGACTAATAACCTATCACGGAGCGAGAATCCTGAATATGTTAGATTAAATACTGAGTTTCGTTTTTAAATCGTCAGCGACTATACATTAAAATAACGTTATGTGATCGATAATCACTTTTGTCTCATCCGATATTGGCCGGTGCCATTCTGACAACACTCCTTATTGGGAGTTCAAGTGTGGGCTGGTTGCCCCTGTACTATAGGTATACTCTCCACAGGCTGCTCTACGCTACATTGATGCTGGTAGGATATATTTTAACCGAGCGGCGGGACACCGTGCCTTCGACATGGCTCCGTTTCCAGAGATCAAGCGTCGGGTGCTATCCTCAGCATAAAAAAAAAAGCCGAAGGGCTCAAAGTGCAGCCTAACGAATTGCTTCTGGGAGGGCAAGCGTGTGCTAGCGATGTAACCTAAACCCTTGGCGCTTTTTTTTTTTTTTACTGCTGTTCTTATCCGAATAAAATCCTGTTCACTTTTTATGTTGTGCCTGAAATTTCGCTTGTAACGGAATGGTCGGATGTCGCAACAAAGAAGGATTGAACTCGCAGACTTTCGCAAACGAGACACACTGCAAGTCTTCGAGGAAGTTTCACCTATATCTATTAATGCAATCCGGTTATTTATTTTTCTACATGCGAAGGGGCACAAAACCATAGAAGATATTAGGAAGGAAGCCCTCCGCTTCACAATGCCAGGATTTTCCCCACAAACGAATTGATATAAATTCTGCGTCTAGCAGCTCGACTGAAACATACAAAAAAAAATGTCGAAACACTTTTGGAACGCAGAAGGCTTCTGGTGGGTTTAGAGGAGATTTATATTTTTTGGCGTGGCGTAACTATTATTGATCTGCTCCTGCTGATTTAAATTCTATCCACGTTGTACTGCAGATGTACTGAATAGTCAGACTCACATAATATTAATTCAATTACCTTAATTGCTACTCTCGTTGCCTCTAATGAGGAGCGCAATTTCCTCTGCTTGTTTTGCAGCCAGAGCCAATCAGAGTTCGGCGTTCTTCTGACTTCACCGCAACTCCGCGCAAGACACAGACGACACCTTCTCCGCATATAGACGATGGTCAAGGGTCAGAATTGGTTTATGAAGGTTTAGATTTTTTTAGATTAGTTTTTTTATTTATATTTTTAATATGCGTGGTTATAGTCCCTGACAGCTTAAGAAATTCAAGACGTGGTCTATTGTTTTCTTGCTTCTAGCTCCGTTGCTCCTGCCCCTCCTCCTTGTTACCGGCTGATGCCGTAATATTTCAGTGAGCGTGGAAAAATATTAGGACGTTCGCATCCCGCCATGGTTAAAAGCGAATTAAAGCAAGAACTCGCCATACTTTCACCTGTTATTATCGGTTAATTACAGAAACATCAAACCATAGTGTTTATTGGAAAGAGAAGGTTAAAACTCAAAACCTGCTACATTTTTTTTTTGTAATGCTTAGCGATATTTTTGTACGTAGGATACGCACGAGACGTGTGCACGCAAACTCAATAAAATCTGTTATATGTTGTTTTCGAGGCACCACCCACCATTTAGCGAGACAGGTTTCGTGATGGTGGTCATATGACCGGCTTAGCTCGCCTGTTTATGATGTTTATTTCCTGCACAGCCGGGATTCTAACAACTTAAATATACGTTAGCTTGAGAAAAAAAAATCACCTGCGAAAATGGTCCTGTCAGCATGCGCGTACCGAAGGTAAGTTACCAAAACGGCCACGTACCGAGACGTTCGCCTTCCGGAATTTCGGCGTGCCGTTATGTCCGCACCACATAACCTGGTGCCGAAACCACTGGTAACGAAACGTCCCATTCTAATTATACCTAAGCCCGTGCTTTGTGCAGGTTAAGCCCCTGAAAGAGGTTACGCTTAGGGTTCCATATTTTCGAAGTATTTGTCTACAAATTCATCTTTTTGATGGGGGGTATTTATTTTTCAGTGTTCGCGGTAAAGCGCGAAACACATGTACGACGAAACCGTCCGATCCGACGTCCGACCACGCAATACGACGGTCGGAGGCAAGAGGTTTTTCAACGCTCTCCGGTGCTACGAAAACCCTCTCACCCCAAGGTCATTCCGGCAGTCCGCACGTCGGATCGGACGGTTTCGTCGTACATGTGTTTCGCGCTTAACGCGTTAACTTGAACGCCGTCCCCGGTAGCGCGTTATTTTAATTTTTTTTTTGTTGTGAAGCCTTAATTTCGTTGTTACGATTTCAAAGCAGTAACGGGTCACTAGTTGGCCGTTACATATTTCGAGTAACAAGTAACATAGTTAACTTAACGCTACTTCTTCGTTTGAACTTTGGCACTCATCGCACGTACCTTCGCAGTTTTGCATCTCTTTTCCTTACTCAAACACTCGCAGTTTGTTCAAATGTTGCGTTTATGCATACCTGTACGATCAACAGAATAAAAGGTTTTCAATTCATAAAAACGTAACACAAAAGTAACGAGCGTTACGGTCGCGATAACTCGTTCCTTTGTATCGGTAACGGGAATGGTGATGCTTTTCTTTTATTTTGAAGTAGGTCCATAACGCGTTCCTTTCATTTGCAGGCAATATGTAACGTATTTTGTTACTTCCTTTCAGTAACAACACATTTTTCCCCCACAGATTCGGTGTTTTTCGGTACCCATTTTTAGTGTCGGACAAAAATCTGCGTTGATGCGTTTATCGGGGCATATTTTGAACAAAAATAATAGTGCACAAGGATAGGATTACCCAAGCTCCAGTAAGCCTTCGCATTACTCCAATACTGAAAAAGAAAAAGAAAAACGCCCTGGTACCCGATACGAAAAGAAAGGAGAGAACACGCGTGACTCCAAGGAAGGAAGGAGCCTGCTGGGCAAATCAATAAATGCCCTGATATGCGTTAGCAAAAAAAAAAAAAAAACTAAAATCAAATTTGTATTTTTTTTTTTTTGAACTTTGATTTCATTGTGTTTCAAGACAGCTCCAATTCGAAGTTCGGCTTTCACCGATTCTGATGTGACCGTCTTAGTGGTTGGAATTATGGGATTCAGGCCGAAACACGCAACTCTAGCTAGGATGAACTTGGGTGGTATTTGCTCATTGTGAAAACGCAATTTCCGCAAATAGCTTACTTCGGAAACGCAATG
The DNA here is from genome assembly GCA_037355805.1 of Ixodes ricinus. NCBI lineage: Eukaryota > Metazoa > Arthropoda > Arachnida > Ixodida > Ixodidae > Ixodes > Ixodes ricinus. Next base: position 163,711 of record JAZHYW010025922.1, on the reverse strand, counting down.
TCCTCAAATATCTCATTGCGCGCGGAAAGGCAATTTCCGTAAATAGCTCATTGCGGATACGCAATGTGATCCTCACTTTGTACATAAAACCATTCCGATTTATACGACAATCTCCACGAAATAAGATTAAATGCCATCTCAGGGTCGCCCGCGTGAATCCACCACTGGCGGAAAGCCGAAAGCATTGAACAAAATTATCGAACGCGACGACTAGAGGGTTATGAATGAGAGGAGGATTTCGAATGCACAGCCACCATTGTCTCCCGGGGGAAACAATGAGGTCGGGGTCTTTTGAATTAAGGGAAGAGGGACAAAATTCTGCTAGACCGGGACCGGAATTGGCTGAGCTATTGTGGTCCTGGGACACAATGGGAGAGAATGCCGCAACATCACCAATCGAAGCTATTCATAGTTCCCCGGGAAGTACGCAAGTTCCGCCGAGCCGGCGTTTGCCGGCGGCTGAAGTTGGTTTGCGAGATTGGGAAGGCGTCGGGAAGACTGCCGCCGAGGCTTGGATGTCACGTTTGTGTCCCAAAAGTTGAAGACCCCTTTATTCGTACATATGGTAAGACTTCCGGTTATTCTTCATGGCTAGGCTTTTTTTCTGTATAATTTAGATACGGTAGCTAGGAAAGCTGCAGGCATTTATATATATACGATGTGTCTAAACTCAATTGTTCAGAAAGTTTAAAAAAATTAACGTCTAGGGCATTCTGCCACAATTGAAATGACTGATACCCATGGTAAACCTATATGAGAGCTTCCTCTACACAAGTGCTCGCCTCACTTGCGTAAACGTATCTTTTGCACTCTCTCGCCTTTGCTGCGTAAAAGCTTCGATCGAAATGATAAGTAGGATGCCATCAAGTGCCAGTGCCAGTGCAAACGGTTATTTGTTTCAAGTTTTATTCGAGAAAAGCTACTTTTGGAGACACCCGCTCTTGCAACATATGTAAATACAATCGCAGCAGGTTCCTTGGTGCATAGAATATTTAACAAAAGGCATTTTGAAAAAAATAAAGATACAATGGCGTAAATTAAGCTAAGACTGCAAAATAAAGATATATTTATAGAAAATAATAAGAATAAACGGGGACGGAGAGCGTCTTGAAGTACCCACGTGTTGATCACTAGCGCTCATTTATAACTCTGTTTGAGTTCAGACGGATCTTCCAAAGTAGCGAAGTTAGTTATGAGCACCACTTAAAGGATACCTCTTCGCATTCCTGATGCCGTATCCGACGTATATACTTTGAATTGCAAATTGTCCGCCAAAGAAAGTTTCATTCCGGTATGTTAAGGAGAACGGGTAACCAACTTACCGTACGACTGTTTCGACTGGGTGAAATGCTTCCTAAGTACATAACGAAGTTTGCGTCTATGGCGATCGAAACTTAGACGGCAATTTATTCTGTACCGTGCGAAACGAAAGAATTTGCATGTTGGATGTAACTTTGAATAACCCAGTCTTGTTAAGCGCTCAAAATGTGCGATGAAAAGTTCAAAAGTCGATACTTTTAAAGAAAGCACAAAGGTAATTTCGAAATTTATATTTTAATTTGTTTTGCGACTCTCTGAGGACATGGCAATATGCACAATAATTTTATTCAGTTGTATGAAGCTTATTAGTTCAGTATAAAACAAATAAATGAAACCGAAACTGACGTTTGGCTGTCCCTCCATACAACCTCTCTTAAAACGGAGGTGACGTCAGCAGTGAACCGTCGGTATCGGTAGAATTTAGTGGTAATGAGCGAAGATGGAGCGGTGAGATATAGCGGCGCTTTTTGGTTTGAGAGCGCTGTATCTCATTGCAACTGCGAGTAACCAGGGACATCGTACTTCTTATGCTCGATTGTCAAGCTACTCCTTGAATAAGTTGTCCACGCTTCACACAAAGCACGGAGGACCTGGTGACTCGCGGCCGTTTGTCGACGCAACGCAGTCAAACGCATTCAAACGCAATCGTGCGTATGGACCTTGTTTTTTGTCGGCATCGCTTATTACCAATCGCGTTCCGAGCGGCACTATCGCATTAAGAAAAACAATGATTCCTGTGTTTCGCTGTTACAAGTGAAACAAAACTACGTGATAGGCTTAACGCGGACGCCAACAGCTTTAATCACACAAGACGTGACACAGGTATGGTCGTGCTCGATGGGGCTCGGCGTGAAACCGACGCAGCCTCGGGCTCGTGCAGAGGCGTTAACCGGATGTCCCTCGTTCCCGCATATACGAGCTCAATACTTCCAGTGCATCACGGGCGCAGAAAGGTCTCGTTGGATGAAAGGCTGCCCTTAAAAAATATTTATCCACATTTTACGAAATTTGACAAGAAAATAGTGTGTAGAGGCTATAGATATTCTAAAGATGTGCCCCCTTTTCTGTTCACTGTATATAGCTTTTGCTGGGATTCTTTTTTTTTTCTTTGTAGAATTTAGTGTATTAAGTTTCGATATAAATTGTATGGAAATTGTATAGAAGAAGATAGATTCTAATAGCGTTTCTATTCCCCTCTTTTTGAAGGTCATTACCAAAAACCAGTTTTTCGCAAAAAACAAAATTCTTGAAAATTAATTTTATGTTTTTCACAACATATCGATGGAAACGCGCGGTCGCCACTTGCCGTCTGCACATACACATATATCACAAATATACGCGCCTACTCATAACACCATCTACAACTATAAGGTATTGCAAGAGGGTATAATTCTTTTACAGTCAAAAATAGCAGCCCGCGCCATGAGGCTCCAACAGAGCGTGATATCCCTTTTCCGCACTGCGACGTTTTATTCTATCGTGTCTCGTCTATAGAAATTCAAAAGGAATACGGTGACAGAAATTCTACTGAGAGGTGGCGACAGAAAATATATCGCATTTCTATCACGTATATACTATAAACATAATAATAATAACAAAAATAATAATAATAATATAAATAGAAATAATATTTATAATAGAACTACTAATAATAATTTAATAATACTGGTGCTAGTGTATGTTAGTTCAGCCTCACTGGGCGTCTAGTGTCTCAACTGTGTTTAAGAACATTAGCCAATGCCGTACAACCGCTATCCTGGTGTCCATAACGTGTACCACTCAGTAGTGATACAAGACCACAAGCCGCTACGATGTTCATCCAGATCGAAACGGAGGAGGGATTGAAACCAGGATCCCTGGGTTCTGCGGCGCGAGCTTTCGCTTCACTTCTTCGAGCTGGTGAGCGCTGGCCCACTAGGCCACCGATCCAACCGCCTATGTGCAATTATTCGCTGAGAAACCGAGAGAGAAGAGGAGACGAAACCGCGTGGGAACGTCAAGATACCGAGCTCTGGTACGAATGATTAGTGGGTAGACCTAAAGCTAGCTGCCTATGTTTCCATTGCGCTCGGCGAACACTGTAGAACGCGGTACGCCGGCGTCCGGTCTTTGGCTCTCGCATTCAGAACGCGTTTCGACGAGTACGAGTGGAGACAAAGGCAGGCCATCTTTAGGTCTCCCCACTAAGCATTAAAACTATAGAGCTCGGCGTTCTGACTACCCGCGCGCTCCTGTCTCCTCCTTTCCGTCAGTTTTTCGGCGAAAAGGAAGTCAATAGAAAGTCAATTGAAATATATATATACGACTTGACTGGATAGGAAGTTGGAAGAGTCGTTAAAAAGCGGATAAGATTTCTATGTACTGCCTAATTTTTTGTTGTTGTTTTTGTGACGGTGGATGGATGTTTGGGAAGGATCGGGGCATGCTGAGACGAGGTCTGCCGGAAGCTTTTGACATGGACCTGGAGGAGTGTCGGAAAATGCAGCACGTCAGCCTGGAACAGTGATCTGCAGCTCCCCTCACGTGTGGAACCAAGAATCGCGTGACAAAACAAAACACACCGATACGCCGTTTCGTTTTTCTAGTCAGAAAAGATGAGAAGCCGTTTACAACTCCCTGTAACGCCGAATTAGAGCGCAGCTCTTGAGGAGGAGGAGAGGGGTCACGTGACCTCGCGGGGGGGGGGTGTCATGTGACCTCGGAAGAGGGGTCACTGACCTGGGAGAGTCCACGTGACCTTCACGGTTACGCCGACGGCGACGCCGCTCAAGCCGGAAACGGGCGCCTAGAGAGCTGGAGCTCTAGAGAAACAAACAAACAAACATATGTATGATGTAACCACACTGAACGCTTTCCAACTCAGTCTCCGCCTATTATTCGCCAGTGAAAGGCGATCGGATTTTCAAAGATTTCAGTCCACGTGCTCGCGGATTAAAATAGTATTTTATTTCTATTGCAGCAATCCTTTCTTGCAAAAAAATAGGTAATTTTCGTTGTCATTAAATTTGAAAAAAAACTGTTGTTTTAACAATTGGCAATAAAGAAAAAATACGAGCGCATACATTAACTTCGGCCAGTCTCTGACGAACATACATTGATGTCGAGGTCCACGTGATTCAATAGCTGGATTGTTTTCGCGGTCGCGGTCTGAGTTTTGCTGAATCTGTTAAATTATTTCGCGCGGCACGCAAGCGCAACTTCGCGCTAAAACTTCGTCAACATTACCTAGAAGGCACCTGACATCTATTTCTATCATTAAACTGAACATCCAGGTCCTCTTTAGGATCCCATTAAAATCACACTTACAACACCCCAAAACCTTTTTTATTTTATTTTTTGCCAGGCGATTCATTATGATGCCAGAAGACTACCCAATCAATATTTTACAAAAGCGTCGCGTATATTTTTTAATAAAGTAAAAAGAAATAAAAAAAATCTCAGCTCCTCGAAACCAAAACTGAAACTGGACAGAGGAGGAAGAAGAAGTATAAGGAGGAGAGAGTTGGCGGAAGTCACGTCGCTGTGCAACTTTTTCTTCTTCAATCAACACATTGTGCGGCTTTTTAAAAGCCACAAGAATTGTGTATCACATTTGCTTTCTATTTTTAATATTGAGTGTCTTCTTTCGAGGATCCAGTACTTCGATTATATTTAGTCGTTGCGTCTAAACCATAGAAAAAGGCGCGTGACCACGGAGAAGGGAGGAGGCGACTGGCAAACCGGCCAGTTCTTGACCGGCGGTTTCCGGGCGGAAAGAATACGAGTTTCGAGCCGCAAATAGTATTCTGGATAGTTGGGCTTTCATATTTCACGCACAAATAAAAACCTTGACGAGCATAAATACACTGTCAGTGTCGCTTTTAAGGGTTCAAACATAGCTTCAATGTAGTGTATTGCACCAAAACAGATGTCTAGGTCATGCATCACGAATTACGTGTTAGCCGTTACTATACACGAATTCAACTCTGTAAAGTCACGGCGCGGTAGCAGCGCATCGAACGCACTTCCGGTGTGGGGCTGTGGGTGGAAGTCACCATGCCAGTACGTGCATTCCTGCATTGTTTTGAAAGAAATCAGACAAAAACCTGCCTTCTCGTCGAAACGCCACGACTGAGGCTGTACAAAAAAGAGTCGAGAAAGGCTTGAAGGGCAGTTTTCATGATCTCGGTTCGTCCGAGAACGTGGATATGCGCCGTGAAAAGGAAAAACCAGACGCCGTCGGACCACAATTGGTGGGTGGGAAGCACTTTGGGTTGAATTCACAGACACTTGTGGTCATCAGATTTATTTCTTTTGTTCCAACATCAACGCAAGAAGACCGTTAAGTTGTACGGGCCACCTGCGGACTACGTTCAGTGCGTCTTGAAGTTCGAACGGCCGTCTGATCTGTTCAAACGGTCGTCTGCTTTTTCAAATGTTTCTGCTTGTCGTCTGCTCTTTCAGAAGACACCGACCCGTACACCCAACGTTGGCCTGGTAATTCTGATAGGAAGTAAGTGCAGGTCTCAAAAGACTTTATGTTTGAAGGTTGTTTCGGGTAAGCAAGCTCGGTGTAAACAATAGATACAATGAGATTTGTATCATTCTTACCAGTGGCCATCACAGACTTGTTATGCCTGAATCACTTGGTCCGATTCTGCTTGCGCTTTTCAGTATCGACGTTGACCATCTCAGCTACGGTTCACGCTTCGCGGCCCGAGAGACGTCGCGAGTGAAAATTGCGAGCGGAATTTCATTATGCGAATCAGGCTTTAGCCTCCTTTCTGCGACATCCACGAGGAATGAATCGCCTCATGTCACAATATTTACGCGAAGTTTTGTGGTGTAACGGGCTTCAGTAATTTCGCTGAGGCCGCTCAAGTAGTTAGACATTGCCAAGAAGACGTAGAATCAACCATTCCAACGCTGAAAAGGGCACGGGAACTCACACCGACGCCGACAAAATCGCATTTCAATGGTTTGTTTGAGTGCGACGACGAGCATATTGCCCAGCCCCATCGCGCATGCGCGGCGTTGGTGGCGTCCGCCAGGGGCGCTCCGGTTTGTCGGTAAACATGAGTTTGTGTATAGTGTGTGACAAGCTGAGAACGGCAAGGAGGAGGATACTGACGACTGAGATATATTGGAGAGGTCTGCAATTTAGTACGGAACTCGCATGACCCCGCAGCTGAGCAAGTTACTACTACATGCTTTGTACACTGATGTCTCTGGCTGCCCACTAACTGACCTGGGGATAAACACTGAGAATCGGCACTGGAGATGGTATTTTCATGTGAGTCTTTCTTTACAGTCAAAATGAACGCTGCTATTTTAGTTTCAAAGCGAAGGTCGATACCTGTTTTAGCCAAGGCGACGCTCTAGCAAAGTACCTGTCTTCGAAGTGCGCTCTACCGCACGGTGCAGATCTAACTCGCGGCGCGAAATCCTCCTGATGCCGCGAACCTTTCGTCGAAATGCGAAACTGCAAACTCTTTTTTATTATTCTGTTATTGCCAATTTGATGTAAATTTCATCGTGGCGTACGCAGTCGAAGGGCACGAGAGCTCATGAAAACGATAAAAAAGCGGACGGTAACCAAGTGCAGACAGAAACGAAATTCGTGCTGAAAACATTTTAGTGCACTCAAACTACCAAACATTCTTGCAAAGATTCTCTTCATATACTTCAAAACTAAAAAAGAGGAGAGCGCGAAGAATCTCATCAAATCGCGAAGTATTTGATAAATGTAGCGACGTGGCTTGCACGACGTGGCTTGGCGAAAAAAGAAAAACAGGTGCAGACGACACCCTGTGCTCCCGCTCTGGAAGTTGATCACAGCGCCAGTCCTACCCCGGTGGCTGCACCAGTTCTGCGTTGCTGCTGGACGACTCCCTGCACTCCTTTGAACTCGGACAGAGCTAGTTCAGAGCCTTCTGGCCGAACCCGAACAGACCTAACTGTCAGCTGGTCCGGACCAAGGAGCATCTCAGGGGGCGGCGCTTCGTCGCGCATGTGACCGCTCCTTTTCACCTACGTACCTTCTCTTCTTGCCTAGTTCCGCATAATGTAACGGCGAGGAAAACAAGCGACTTTTTAGGAGTTCTTTTTATTTTTATTACAAATAATTTGGATTTTGCTCGCGGTCGATCTGACACAAAATAAAAGTAACATCGAAATGTAGCTACGTCACCGAAAATAATAGCTGCCACGCAGAAGTTTTTTCGAGAGCTAGACACTCGGTTTGCGAGTGAGTCCTCATGACGAAGCCCCTTCCGGGACCTTACGTCCTGCATCTCCGGCCTGCGCGTCCCTTGGATCGGGCTTGGACCGGACTCGCTGCCTCGTCAAGGGCGACGCTTCTTCGGGAGGCGGTGAATCGTCGATCAAGTTGAGAAACGACCCGCCTCTTCCAGGGTCCTGCTCTGACGGCGCGTGTAACGAAGACGATGGGCGTCGTTGTCCGGACGCGACCACGGGGACCCAAGAAACCTAACTTATTCGAGCGATGTCGTCCTCACTTCGGAACGGCGATTTGCGACGCTCATGGAATCTGGGTGAGGCTACGGTACTCCCGGCGTATACCACGGGTGGACCTCAGTTCTAGTATTTTAGGGACGAGATGAGAGCACTAAATGGTATCAGACAGCTTAAGCAACGCGAGACGGGCTCACTAAGTTCCCGCTTTTTGCTTCGTAATTGACTCTTAGACTTCGTTATCGGCAAATGCCGCAACCTCATTGGCTGAAAAGCGACAACAACATGATCATGCATCGAGAAGTTAATGCATGCGATGCAAAGTTGCAGCTAGCTGGACAAGAGTAACGATAATAATCCTTAGAAAAGGTAACAATAGGGGCCAAAGGACAAAAAATATTCTTCCAACGCAGCTTTGGAAATGTGTCCATGTTTCGCGATTTGTGTTTGTAATTTTCCTCATTGTTCCCCTTCAGCAGGGCTTACCACACCCTGCTGAAGGTGAACAACTAACCCTAGGTAGCAAAAACAATACAAAACAAGCACTTGAAAGTAATTTGATGGAAACAAAATTTACCTTAGATTGTTAGAATCTTGTAGTGGAATCGCAGAGTGAGGCGTCGTTCCAGAACCTGATATGTCTTCTGTCAACCCAGCTGGAATACATGACGAAGGATCTGCCAAGTTCCGAAACGTTTGCTGGTTCTGCGATTGCTGCAGAAGATACTAACCATCTAAGGTCAACATTGTCTTGATGACAAATTAAGCCAAAATCAAATTAAGTTTTTTTAGCTGTATTGTGCTGTCATTAGCTACACTTAGCGGGCTAGCGTCCCGATAATATTAGTGAGACTTTATTACGTGTCACATGGACGAAGTTACCACGTGAGGTCGGTCAGGTGGTGCCAGGTTACGTGACGCCACCTTGCGCTGTCGCGGCATCACGGGACGTCGGGTCACTCCATTCACGACGAGAACCGTGGTGTCGTGAACGTCAGTAGTGCCAAGAACGTTGGGTCGCCATGTCGTGGTGCAATGTGACGTCACAGCATCACGCGATCTCACGTGACGCTACGACTTCGTGACGTGGCGTCACACTGTCGTGACGACACTCATATACCCATGCCTGCATTCCGCATACTGGACGGAGTTTCAATGAGCGCGTTAATGGGCACATTTTTGTTTTTTGTTTTAAAGTGCGCGTCATCTACTAGTTGCTGGGACAATCATCCGCGTCCACCATTATTTCGGTACGTACCTTAAGCCTGCATTGGACACGAGGGCTGCGTCAGCGCTGGGCGAAGGACTCGGAACCAATCGCACGTTCGCGTCCAAGAAATAACGACCGCCAATGTTGTTTGATTGGCTTTATAAAATGGGTATATTTTTCTTCAAAACATGAAATGTTTCTTTTAACGTATCCCCCCCTTCCTGCCTTCCAAACTTATTCCGTCAGTGAATTTCCCGCTAAATCTAGCGGAAAAATTTATATCGCGTGACCTCACGAAACGAGACCTACAAACCATTACAGTTTCTCCACTAAATTTAGCGGAAAAATTTACGTCACGTGACTTATAGGCTAATTTAGTTTCTCCGCTGTGTTTGGCGGGGATATTGACGTCACACCTTGGTGTCACGATGCTTAATATCAATTACGTTGTTTTTCCCGCTATATTTAACGGGAAATTTATTTCACGTGACCTGACATCACGCGAAGTATTACGCCCGTTTAGTTTTCCCGCTAATTTAGCGGGGAAATTGACGTCACGTGACCTTTGTACCAAGTACGTTTTCTTGTAAAAGTCAGCGAGTAATTTAATTAAATATAGGATCTTCACTTCCTGAAACGACTGTTAAATGTCTTCTAAACAAATTTAAACGATCGCTCCTCAAATACTGGGTTTTATGTATTATGAGACTTGGGATATAAAAATCCCTGCGAATTTGTTTTAGTCGGTTTCTGCCTGGGCATGTCGCAAATGTGAAAGTCTACGAATAGTCACCATTTTGTCGGTGGCAGAGTATCGGGAGGCGAACCTGGGAGGCGCTTGCTTTACTTTACGTTGTGCTGCAGCCAGCATGTTGATGGCAATTCTAGCAGTCATATGTTGGGAATCTAGCACATCAGCAACGCCACTGTTCGCACACCTTCTTAGCCAGGAGTTTCAAGAACCATTTACTGAAACTGCTGTATTCTGTAGCACGACCTGCAGTTGCCTCTTCCACGTGTACGTAGCGGTTTCGGAGGAACTCCAACTCGTGGGGCGATATTGAACCTCAAACCCGCCAGCAGGAACTACGCTTTCACTCTGGACATTCTCCGATTGTTTACGTTTATGCTTAAAGAGCGGTGACGTGCTTTTGAAACATCTAAAATTACCATCTGGAAACAATTCAACTATTCATTAATACTTGCTAAAGTGATCACTGGTTAAGTTATTTGCTGGCGTTGGTAGCAGAAAAAAAAAAGATAATCCTCTTTCTGGAGCACGCTATTCCTCTCTCTTTCCATCCAAAAAAAATAATTTTGTTAATTTTTTTTTTGAGGGGGGAAGACCTCAAAAAATAAACGAATTAATTTTTTTTAGCAATTATGGGCGTCGATGTCTAGAGTTTGCGAGTCAGCCTTCTCAGCACAAAATTAATGTAGAAGTATGTATCATAAAACGGATGTTTGCAAGCTCCAGGAATTGAGTATTTGCCTGACAACTTCTACCTTATTGCTTGTGTTTAAGAAAAAACAATGGTGCAATTTCTTAGACTTTTTTGCCCGAACTTTCTCAAACCAGAGCAGCACATTGTAAATTCCAAGTCAAACGATTGGTTTGCGTCGCAAAATTAAATTATTAAAAGTTAATATATTTAAGACTGGGCTCCGTCGAACGACAATGTTGTGATCAAGTGGCGAATTTTGCTCTGCGGTGTTCGCGCTTCAAGCGGAGTCAAAATATTGGCTGTTCACGCCGGTGCAGACCAAACGTTCCTCCGATGGTACTTTGTTGCCCATTTGTTTCATACTCGCTTCATAGGTCGCGCCCTTTGTAGCAAGTCCTTCTCTTAGAAAGTTTATCACATGTCGCCAATCTTCCGTAATATATCATCGCCACCCGCAATAAGCTCCGAAAGCCAAGCACATCAATGGAACGGATGTTCGACGAGAAAGCGACGAATTTTGTCCGTCTACGTTCGCTGTGCGCACGGTTTCAGAACAGCGGCTGTCGAACGTGCCGCTGTGTAAAGCTTGGCGGTTGGTAGCCAGATATTGTTATTCAAGCAGCTCATCCCTGATACGTGAGTCACCCTAGACAAACATCCAACAAACTACCGGTCTGCGACATGCGGTATGAAAGCATCCCCTGTTGACAGCCTTTATTTGCTCTCGAACGTCACCAACTATATTCAACGACAACTGAAAAAACATTGATCGTTGCACGGATCCGGGACATCTTATTTTGGCCCCGGGACCTAATGCAGTAACGGCATTAACCAGTGAGAATGCCACAGATCAAATCACAAATCGTGTGACAACGTCAGAAGCCATCAGTGGTAACCGCGAAATCCTTCGAGGTGACCTCAGTTCCTCGCGCTCCTGTTCGCAAGGCAATTTTTGAGTCACGTCTTAACGCAAACACCACTGCGGCAGACATGAACGCTCTGGTAAAACCACTTTTGAATGACGAATTTATTAGTTGCACGAAGTTTATGACTAAGTTTCCGTCCTATTCCTCATTTCACGTTTCTATAGACGGTGCTTGCATCGACCTCGTTAACAAACCTGAAGTCTGGCCGAGGGAGCATATTTCACCAGTTTTTTGGAAAGTCTGAAAACTCACGTTCGTTTGTGCCAGAATCTGCTAACTCATTGGGAAACGGTTCGCATTTTCAAAGTTACCCTCAAAATGTTTGTGGTTTGCGGAGAAAAACTGAAGAACTCACGTCAAACGTTGTTGCTGACTGTTACAATTAAATCTGTTGAGACCCGAAACTTGGCGTTTAGAAGAGATATTTAGCACCTTGTATTTTCCTCGACTTCCTACATTGTATATCGGAGACACAGAGAGTTACGTTACGACAGGCCAGAAATTTGGCGGAGGTGTTTTAATCGCTATTGGCGAATCAGTGGCATCTTGCCGAAGGACCGATCTAGAAACATATAAGTGTTATCAAAGTGACGGTTTTAACTTTCTTATTGGAAACTACTATTTTCCTCCTCTTTTTGACCACATTTTTATTTACCACTTAAGAAACCTTGGAAAGAACATAAATTTTTCAAGCTACCGCGTTCATATTTACGGTGATTTTCACCTTTCTGGGTATGAGACTGGTCAACTAACACTACCAGTGAAAACGCGCTAACGACTAAGAAAGCGAATTTTTTACATAATTTTATCCGGTTTAACGGACTTCGTCAGTACAATCAGCTGGCAAACAACGTTGGGAACGTTCTTGATATTTTTCTATCTATCAGTCCTATCGAATGAATCGAGTCCGTCAACGACGCCCTAGTACGCCCAAATATTTTCATCCCCGTTTCCTGTTTTTTTTTACCTCTTGCGTGACAAGTCTATTCACCGAGAATCATCCTGAATTAAATTACATTGCCGGCGATTACATGGGGCCGTACTGGTTTCTTAAGGATTTTGACTGATCGGCAGTATTAAATGACGAAAATGTAGACACTGCAGCAAGTTACGTTTATTCATATTATTAGGAATGGAATGGACATGTATATTCCGAAGCGAAACTTAAGAGCACTCAAGGTATCCATCTTGATTTTCTAAAGATTGTATACGAGGGAAGACCCAAAAGAAACCGAACTAGAATTTTTTTGCACTTATTTATTCCCATTTCAAGTACAAACGTTCAATCTCCTTCAAAGTACTGTCCACTTGCACTAATACACTTGTCTAATCTTTTAATCCATGTGTCGAAACATTGTTTAAATGCATCTTTTGTGATGCTTGACAGCACCTCCGTCGTTTTTTTCTTCACCTCAGCAACGTCAGCAAAAAGCTTTCCTTTCGATTTCTCTTTTCATTCTGAAACAAAAAAAAAAAAGTCGCACGGGGCAAGGTCGGGTGTACGCCGTTTTTAACAGTCCAATGGTTTCTGTTCCACTTTTTCCGAGCAAAAAACAGAATTTAACCGCCGCACGCTGTTCCGCAGAAATCAGAACATTGCAAAAACGACGCCCACACGAGAACACTTGTCACTATAAACCCATCCGCAACTAGTCCTAACCTTCTTCGAGGACGAATTAGGCCTAATGACTCAGCAATGTTCGCTCTATCAACTCCTGGCGGCAAAACGCGGTACTGCAAAAGCTCTGCTTAAAAAAAGGAATTAGTTCGGTTTCCTTTGGGTCCCCCCTCGTATGCTACATGCACAAAAAAGCAGTTCCATGAATTGTTTCAAAACCGTTGTTTGGAATTATGGTGCACTGAGTTGAGTATCTATTGGAAACTTGTAAAAAAATTGTTCAAACATAATAAACGGGCCTCTAAAGCTAAAATCGAAAATTTTCTGCAGACCGAAATTTAGAAGAGTTTTGGAAATTTGCACATCTTCTTCATTAGAAGCCGCGAACTTTTTCCAAGGCCATTTTCAAGACTACTGCTCTTCAAGTGTATTTTCAGGTAGTTCCAAAGTTAACATTCTAGGTTGCCAGGATTCTTTGGCGATCAGTCATGTTGACACAGATGATATTTCAAAAGCAATAATAAAACTAAAGTCGCCGTTGTCAGTTGGGATACATATAACTCCTAACCTAGATGAAAAAAAAATTTTCAGTGGGAAATTGTTTGACAATGTAGCATGTGAAACACACACACACAAAAAAAAGGAAAACGGCAAAATCACGGAAACGCTTGAAAGACTGAGTTCAAAGGTTGTTTTGAGCATTGGGAGAAAGGTCTATACAGGTGTTTTGCACCTGGCGGAGAGTACTTTTAAGGAAATAGTAATTTTAACATGTAGTATATATATATATAATCTTGTAAAAATAAATTCCTGTTTCTTTCGCATGCTGTGCAGCTAGCAAAAGATTACGAAATTAAAAAAGAAATACATAAGAAAGTAAAAAAACATGCGCTCGGGGTAATGAAAAGTTTCTATTAATTTCGTGTTTTTGTGTTTCCATCGAGAATCCTCTAATGAACGAAATATCTGCACATCATATATCATTTTGTTCCCATCGCTCAGTTATCACACAGAGAGTGCGTAGTAGCAGCATTTTTCCTGTTCCTGGCGCCCAACTCACCGTGGAAATGCCGGACAAAGAGACGGCATCTTTGGTTTGATTGGTGGATGTTGCAGCCGAAAACTACAATGCTTGAATCAACTCAGCATCCTGGGTTCAATCCCACCCTGCCCGTTTCAATCTAGATGAGCATCGTACTGGCGTGCAGTCATCACACTGCTGCGCGTGCACATGAAAGACGCCAAGTTAACAGTAGAAACTGGCTAAATTGATCGTCTATAGCTGAGACACCAGACACCCGTTGTGGTAGACTTTCTTCTGGTTGTATATAACATAATGTATTTTCTTGCTTTCGTTTGTATCTATATATATCTTATTTCCACTAAAGGCCACCGTTATGCACCGGGAAAGGGAAGCAAATTTTACTATGACGTCTGTGAATGCCTTTCTCGACTGGTGTATTTACCACGTCCAAGAAAGAGTCCCTTACATTCCAGCCTGATGAAGGTCGTAAGAAGTGTCCTGCTGTCGCCCACTGCAATTCTGGTGGCGTCACAGTCTAGCTTCCTTGGTGGATGTGGGAGACGCCCGTTCCGGTGCAAGCTCGCTCTCCAGCTGACGGTCCCCTGACAGCTTCGGCAGACCGCAGTTGGGATGCTGAAACGACAGCGACATTCGAGTTTTTTTTTTCCGCCAGAACATTATATTCTCATCCGCCAGGATCGCGACATCCGACAGCATGACAGTCCGGCTTCTGTGACGTCATTTGCTGCCACTCTTGGACCACTTTGCATGCATGGGCGCAATAAAATGTCTAAAGCACACTAGTCGTAGACGCGTTGCGGGTACCATAGTATTATCTGAAACTAGATATCAGCTTCGATGTCTAGATTTACGCATTTGTGAATCGCTTCGTTTCCAGTGGATATCTCGTGATCTTCTCTGAAATAAGGGCATCAAGTTGAGAGCGTGTTTTAGTAGACCTTTCCGATAACACCGATAACGCTACAGGATACTCGGCCATTGCTTTGTACATGCATCATATGGTTATCGGGTGTCGTTATCCTAACGATCTCCTAAAAAATCCTAGATTTGTGAACTGCGTAGCTTACAGCGAGGCAAGATTGATTCGATTGTCCACGTTCAGATTAAATCCTTATACCACAACGAGGAAAAAAATATTTCTAAGTACGGCTTTGGGCCAGTGATATTCTAGCCGAATTGTCAACTGGTAAATGGGACGTTGCATTTATCACGCCTGATTGGTGAAGACGTGAGTCTATATTTTATTTTAATTCGAGGCTCTTGGTTCACTAATAGATTTGTTCTATGTGATTCCTTTATATGTGCACTTTTTAAACTCGTCTTTATGCCAACACGACACGGCCATCGGCTTCTATGACGTGGCTGCATGGCGGCCAAGGAGCCAAGTAATCTCATTGCTTGTTTGTTTCTTTTTCTACTCTCGGTACTTTTGGTCACTGTAAGTCACACTTGTGCTCCCCGTATTCAGATGGAACTTTATACTGCGAATTTAGGATTTGGGCTATATATGAGCGCATACTTGCACGGCACTACGATGCTTCGGACTTCATTGCTTCTTTTGGGCGGTACAAATGCGTACTTCGACAATTACTTTCACCAGACAACAGGTGACTGCCTAGTCGGCCGTTCGCTATGTTTCTTCTCACGTTAACATGAACGAACAGCAGAACCTACAAGCTCAAGATCCTGGCGTCTGTATATTTCGGGCATACGAAACAGCAGCGGGTAAATGCTTTTCGCCAAACTAAAAAAAAAGTACATAGTAACATCTAACTTTTAAGATTCCGTTCCGTGTTTTTGGAGTTTATTTTTTGTCGAATTCGGAGGTGTTTTTCGGAGTTTATTTTTAGCGGGAAATTCGGAGTTAATTATACTTTATTTTTGTTTCATTCCCGAATCTCAGAAATTTGTAGCCTAATATTACAATGCTTCCTAAATTCAAAATATATATATATATAAATTAACGTGTGCTAGACAAATAAAAAGAGAACGCTTACATCAATCAATGCTGTTGTTTTTGTTCTTGTTTTTTCAGCTAAATTTCGGGTTGGTGCCATTGCCATTGGCAATACTAATTTATTCCAGGACCAAAGTTGCACAGAAATGTTGCTTTCATAAACGTGGATACCATTAAAATCAATAAACTCCTGGATGTAGTCGCTGGAAAGCTCGTGTTCATCCCATCCTATTTCATCAACCTACACAGCTGCCACGCGAGCTGCAGTGGAAAGGGATGGAATAGAAAAGCTTCAAATGCCACCCCAGCCCCTCTTCCCACCTCTAGGCAATATCTATGGTTCATAGCTTTCACTGTTACGAAAAACGCAGTCTCTCCTTCCTTTAAGAAGCACAAATAGTATGGCCCAAACTGGAAACCGATACAGTGGCTTGTTGTGACCCGAAAGCACAATGACTTGCCCTGGATTCAGCCTTGACGAAATAAGCGATAAGACCCCCTGTGACAATGGTCCGATATTTGCAAAATATAACTGTGGTGGCATTTTTCAGGACCATTGACACTGTGCGCTGATAAAATTGAATTAGAGAATACCGCTTTTGGGGGGAGGGGGAGAAAAAAGGGGGAGGGTCATGGTTATATAGGAATTCGGAGTTAATCTCATTAATCCGAATTGAGCAAAATTTACCGGCGGATGTTTTGCACGGACCCCTACATAAAGGCAAGCTGCTTGGAAAACACATCAACTGAAAAAAAAAAAGATATTAGCATCCGATGGAAGCAGACACTTGCTTCCCTTATTTCTAAGATAGCAGGGTTTTGCAATTACAAAAAAAAGACACAAAAAAGAACAGAGGAGCGCAAAACCATTTAATTTGTCGCGGCCGAGAAACATTTCAGGTGAAGTCTCCGTCAATATTTGAGCCTGCTTCGAAAAGGTGTGCCACGCAGTCAAATCTAAAAAAAAATGGTCCGCCTCTGCGACTGGTATTCGCTACTTCTTTCTCCTACTGCACCGTGTTACCTTTGCTGAGGCCAGGGCTGATTGTGTCATCCAACATGTCTTGCCTGTTTTTTTTTGTTTTTTTGTTTCTTTTCATTCATAATTTAATAAAGAGTTTATCGCGAGCACTTACAAAGAGGGTTGATGAGTGGCCGCGTAAATGAGTGTTTTTTTGTTAGCGGACTGTCCTCAATGCGATGCAATTTTAATTTCAGTAATTATGTTCCTTCTCAAAGGCAAATGCCAGCTGCTTCAACGGCGAAGAAACTAGAACAGATACAGTCGATAAAATGGATTTCGACATCAAATTCTGCATTTTCGTACATTTCAGTGTTTTTTAGACTTGTCTATCTATCTTTTTAAAAAGGCAAAAAGGGGAGGAGGCAAGGTTTTTGCAGTTTTTTATTTTTACTTGAAATAACTTTTGTTATGATAAAGGCTTTCATACTCTTCATAGTCATGTGTACCGAGAGGAGACTTTCACATTAGAAAAAAGAAATGTACATTTATGGAAATTAAAATGAATAGACCACTGACCTCTATTTTAGGGGGCTGGATGGCGCATTCAGCAAACAGGTATGAAGCCACCGGAAGTAAGCGGCTTGTCCCGGAAGTGAGCACTTGGCAGGCTTTGTAACCCTCCCGAGTGCTAGTTCGAAAAGTGTCGAGGGCGCTGGATTTTCGCTTATCACCTCAAGAGAGCCTGCTTGTTGCGCAGTAAGAGCGCATGCAGACCCGTGAAGTATCATGGGAAGCCATTCAATGTAAACATTTTGAGATTCTAGTTGATCAAGTGTGTATATGTCCCAAGGTCAAATGCCTCATTTTCAGGATTTAATTCGGAACATAATTATTAAAACCCACTCAAAGACACCGGAAAGTACGGACCAAAACAACGACTGAAGTGCACTACGAAGCCCTGCAGACGCCCGACTTCCGGGAACACATCGCACTTCCGGTGGCTTCACTTGCGCCCTGCTCGGAGAGCGGCTATGCGCCATCCAGCCCCCTATAATAAAGATCGGTAGAATAAACTAATATGTCCAGTAGCTTTAACGTTTCCTTTGCTTTCCTTTCAGAGATGATCCAAGAAGTCGTGTTGTTAAAAAAATAGAACCTTGTCGGGTCTCACAAGTTAAGAATATATAGGGTGGCACAAGCGGACTCTCCGTTTTAAAACGAGCCGGATCAATCGGCTCCTGCTCAGAAAAAGCTAGAACTTTCACCGAATGTGCACTAGCAGGTCAGTTTTAAAACGTGAAATTTAAAGACACAGTTCTTTTTTTAATGTGAATAGCATTCTTTGGATACTTCACGCACTTTTCGTCTATGTATCTATCTATCTATCTATCTGGCTATCTAACCTCTTACGCCGCGGGTCGATAAATAAATAAAAAAGACCGGCGCCGGCTGGGATTCGAACCGTTGACCCTTTGATCAGCAGGCAGACGCGCTAACCACAGAGCTATGAAGGCAGTCATTCAACGCACTCTAAACGGTTGTTTATATCTTTACCATAGGACGCGCTTTACAGCGCTGTCACAACTACCGGTGCGCGCGCGTTCCATGCACGAGGCTATTCCGCTCTCGTGAGGCTGAGCACGGCCGCTAGCTCAACCTCTCCCGCGCTCGGGAGAGGGTGATGTAGCGGCCGTGCTCAGCCTCACGAGAGCGGAATGAGCCCTCGTGCATGGAACGCGCGCGCACCGGTAGCTGTGACAGCGCTGTAAGCGCGTCCTATGGCAAAGATATAAACAACCGTTTAAAGTACCGTTGGTTGAGACTAGCTGAGACGCCAGAAAGTCTGGTCGGTACCATTTTGAGTGTTTGTGCGTATGGCGCGTGCTTTGCTCGCCTTCCTAAGTGACACAAACGCACGTGCTGGGCTGCGGAGATCGTGCGCAGGGCTGTGAAAGTGTCAACAAATTTAGAATCGCCTCAAGAGTGGGCTGGCGTATCTAGAGTGTGCCGGCCACCTGACGAACGCGCATAACTCCGCACCGTTTGATGCTATTCGCATTAACGTAGATAATCATTCCCAAAGGATGGGTTCTGCTGATTTTTGGGTAAAAGTAAGAGCAACAGATTTCCGATAGTTTTCCGTTGACGCGTTCGCAGGTGACAGAGATAGCGACATTTTTATTTGTGGCGCCATCTCCCGAGGGACGCAGTCAGCAAACAACAGAGTGCGTCGTCTGCTCGCTGTGCTTATCGGGAGATGGCGCCACAAGTAAACGCACCCACCGTTAACTTTGGCAAGTTTTTTACAGGCAGAGGCTCTTAGTTCTTTCAAGCAGAGAACTACGCCTTAAAATTTCACACCGTCAAACGGACCTGCTCAGTGCATATTCGATGAAAGTTTGAGGCTTCTATGCGAAGGCGCCGACTTCTGCGGCTGAAACACAAGGCCCAAACATGATTGATTGTGGGGGCGCGTATTGTGTCTTATTAAATCTAAGAAAGGTATAATTGACCCATGGAGGGGAATAAATGAAACTTGCCGCTCCGACGTCGCGCCTCTGTGGTGGCGCTGCTGTCCACACGGCTCGTGCACAGACTCTTCACTTTACGCGATTCCGGTTCCATCGCACGCTTATAGTTCCATTACTTGGCTTGGGCGCACACGAACTTGTTTGTAGAGAACACGTTGGATTACCTTCATTTTACATAAATTTTGGGGATCCAAGCGCTTCGTCTGTAAGAAAGGAAGTGTAAATCCCCGTAAAAATAAAGATTGTAAAGCTCGTAACTTTACCGGCAGACCTTTCGTGCCCTTGGTTGCGTAGTGGACCTTACCTTCCCTTCAATTTAAAATTGTTCTCGCATTCTGAGCATGCCCTTGTTTTCTTCAGACTACGTGCCTGTTTCAGCCTGTAAAGCTATTCCCGAGCAGAGCACAGCGTTCCGCATACAAAAATGAGGGGGAGGGGGGAGGGGGGCTGGATTTCTTGTTCTTGTATAGCAACTTCGGACGAATATGGTTCGGGAATAGGAGAAATGTCGGTACTAACTTTGTTTGTACAAGCTAGAAATTCGACGCGCATATAAACAATTCGTTTGCCTCAGACTGCATCTCCCGTGGAGCTAGCTTGACGTGACCTTCATGTTTGATTCAGTAGAAGGAATTCAAACAAAGGAGAATGGTTTTTTTTTTAGGGCGGCACTTAACTTGAGGTAGACGATGTATTTCTTGTGATTCAAGTTATATTCTTAGGTTCTCCAATAGAGATGTTGGTTTATATCTTAGGCTTTTCTAAAATTTCATTCGTTATAGCACAAAACTTCGGGGTGTACTTATTTTTATTTGACTAAAGAGGTAGCTGTATGTCCTAGAGGAACAAAAACTAAAAAGAAAGTCAAAACAGTCATGCAGGCGCAGTTATCGCGGGAGCATTTGCAAAGCTGGATTTAGCACCATTTTCACATGCCAATTTAACAAAGACTATTCTGAATTTCGTGAAAGTCAATGGCCTATTGAGTATCGCGAAATTCAGAATAGATTGTTTTTGTTAAATTGGCAGTTAAAAATGGTGCCGAAACTAACTTTCAAATGCACCCGTGATTTTCATTGCCGTAACGTCAGTGGAAGGCAGGATTGCAGGTCGAGCGGGCTGTCTATGAATGAACTGTGCCGAGCATTTGCTGCGTGGTGCGGCGCGTGTGCTGGAGCGAGCTTCCAAAGCATTCATTCGACACCATGAAACTGCTTGTGATTAGTAGGGGAACAAAGACTACAGTCCAAAGAGTGAACTTCCGCCTTTCGCTGACCTCACTTTTTATTGTTGCCAGTAGAGACTCACTTTGATAAACACTGTGAGAACCAAAAGATTATACCGATAGTCAAAATGAAACAAACGCTTTTTGTCCCAATATTTGGGTTACTATTTTATTGAAGTGCCTCGGTGTGTTTAGCAAATTTTCATAAAATTTGGGACCGTGAAAAAAGCGCCGGAGTACCCCTATAAGGTCCGAATGCGCCTGTAATAGCACATTGAAGTGCCAACAATGTAAGTGCAGACACTTGTATGAATTGCCACTTACACTGTCTTGATTCAAATATGGTCTTGCTTATATTATTAGTGCGCTATGTGCAAGATCCGTATTGCCCCTCAACTTTTGTAATTCCAGTTTTGTTTTTCTACAAGTTAAGATCTGTATTATTTTGAGATTGCACTCTGCACATTACAAAACAAACTTCTGAAGGGCTGTTCAAAAACGACAATTTTATGCCTCTAGGCGTATCTTTATTCCGTCCATACGACCTACGCTACTTCGTAGATCTCGCTCAATCTATCCTGAGATTACAAAATTATTCAGTGGGAAGTATATACCGCGAGTATACAAAAAAAAACAAAATCAAAATGTTTCAAAAAGTTTGATCAAAAACGGGGGACGACTTCATGTGCTGACACTACGATGCTTTCACTTCGATGCTTCCCAACATCGAATACCTCCCCCGGCACGTAGTTCTTCCGATTTGCATGCCTCACGCATCGGTTGTCCACGAGCGCCTTTGCTCCGGAAATATGGGATGCATATATACGTGGTCCAACTGGCTTCTTCAATTTAAACAGGCACTAGCGGAAGCTTAAGATAGGACGGAAACGTCGCGTCCGATTTTGCCTAACTCTAGCTGGAGACGTGAAACACGATCGGAACATTCTTTAGAGGTATGCATCAATAAAAAATTTAAAAAAACGTATAAACAGTTGGACAATTACGGCATAAATTAAAAAAATATATAGATATATATGTATAGAAATTATATTTATTTTATTGTGTTCAGAAAATAATGCCAATCAGATTATAATATCATGAAAGGTGAGGACGAATTATATAAAGGGTGTCTGTTTTTATACCAAGCACCTACTTTTTCTTAAAGGCGCTGAGAATCAGACGAGTGCCGTCCTCACCATGTATTTTTCAGGCTTGGCGGACATTAAATCAAGTGATAATCGTGATAGTAGGCAGGCTAATTAACTCAAATTCCGTTCGTTAACTTATTAATAAATGGTGGGCCATCTTGTAGTCAAAGTATTGGCGGGAATTGCACTTAAAAGCCTGATAAATAATACAATTGAAGAAATATGCAAAACTGTAATGCTTCATTTAAATATTATTTGATCAACTTTAACGTTTTGTAGTTCGATTTACAAATTGCGCGCCGGAGGCCGCTGCAAGCCTGCCTACACTGACGCTTAGAAGAGTGACGTAGTCGTTTCAGTCCCGTCTTCACTTGTGTCGTCTACGTCTACTGTAGCCTTCTAAAAAAATTGTGCCCTTTTCGCGCGCAGTTTTCAAATCGACTTAAGAAACGTGAAGTAAAAGTGTCAGAGACATGACATTTCTATGACGCTAAAAGGCAGAAACCGAAAAACCACTTTTTAAAAATCATATTTTTTTTTTGCGTAAACAGCTTTTTTATTTTTTTGTTTTTGCGCCATTGCTTGTTTGACACTGCTTGGTAACATACTCTGAGCTTGTATTGGACACGAGGGCGACGTCATCGTTCGGCATGGTATTCGGATCCAATCACAAGCTTCGTGTCCAAGCAATGGCGACCGTCAACGTTCTTTGATGTACCTTTTTGGAAAGGGTCGTATTGATGCCTATGGTGTTTTCTGCGTAGAAGAACATGCTTGCTTAGTTGGTTCACGACTAGGTTTTAGGTGTTTGTGAGATTGAGAGGATGCGTTTCGATTGATTTTGTTTATGTCCCAAATCTTTCGTTAATTGAAGGGTACTTCTCTCAGGTTATTTTCTTTAGTTTTAACGTTAAAAAAAACATTCTTCTAGGTGGAGAGTGCGCATACAAGGTGAAATTAACGACCAGTTGAGAATAAGCGCAAATCACACCCTATAAAAAACTGATTGCCAATAAAAAAATTTTGCCCGGTTTGTGCGTTAATTATTAGACGTTTTGAAGAATAGCTGAGGGCTATATTGATAATAATAATAATTCTTTATTTTCTGTGCCCACGAACAACTTTTCAGTCTCCACTGTGGTACACTAAAATACTAAAATACAAATACAATACTATACTCGGATAGTAGTGCTCCGAAAGTCCCTGAGAAGAATCGCAACAAAACCGTACGGAGTTTTCTAGAATTATTACCACCTAACCATTAGGCGCGGATATTGCTTTCTCGCTGAAGCAAATCAAACCTGTAATAAAAAAAAACGAACATAAACAGAGACAGGGGGACAAAAAGAGATGGGAAAAATTCACAAAGATATAAAAGATAGATGTCTAAAAATATATATTTAAAACAGAGACTACAGTAAATAAGGCCACAGTCTCTTAGAGGACAGGAACACCGTTTCACGATTAAAAATTTAGTTCGGCCATTCCTTACGGCAAGCAACACTGTGTCTTACACGCCGACTACCAGACGCATTTTACAACGCCCAGGCCGCTCCGAGCATAATAAAATAAAAATTAGTGTTTTTTTTCTTAGGATATTTTTTGTATAGCTGAGATTTATTTTTGGAAGTTGACTTTATTTTTATGTCCTCTTAAATCCTCCTGCGGTTGCGATGTGTTTTCATGGCAGGGGAAGTAAGGACTCTAAAGTGGAGAATCGTGTCGGAGGCAGAAATTACGACGACTTTCGTGGTTTATTTTTTTACGTCTTTGGCAAGATAGATGAACGCATCCTTTCAAACTCGGTCGTGTAAGTATGATATGTGGAGTGTCGTTTCGCCATCGCTTGCGTCACGATTTTGCACTCAGCCTACACGGTGGTCGCGAAAAGGAGCCCAGATAGCATGTCATGGAAACGCCTAAATTTGCACAAGCTTAGCAATCCTAGGAGGCCTAACTCATCATCATTGCGGCTGTGCACCAGGCAAGATCACTTTTCATTGGCGTTTTCATGGCTTTTACCTGGCTCGCCATAATTGCCAAAGTGCCAGACTTCAACCAGATACCACGTGTCGCCCGAAATACCCACAGTAAATCCTAAATCTGGGTTAGAATTAATTCTGACACTTGTTTCACGATATAGGCCTAAAGAAGCCGATGGCACCCAAGCTACCATCAGCAGTGAAGCCTGACTTTGGTACCTGTTTGAAGAATCTCGGCCAAGATAGCCAGACACCCCAAAGAAGGTCAAGTTTGGCTCTTCCTTGCATTCTTCGGGCTTTGAGGGCCCTAAATTCCCAGCACAAAATCAACCAAAGAACTGTGGTACCTGAGAGGCTTTAATTTTGATTGCTTTAACAACCAGTAAGTTTATGAACGAGACGGAAGGATTTAGCATAACTATAAATGCAAGTAAATTTTTGTTTTATTTTGTGACAGCTGTTTTAGCAAGTTTTGTTTTCATAAAAACGGTAGTATTAACATGACACAGTTCATTTCACGCTGTAACATGTGCCGGAAACGTTGGAGCCTCCTCATAGGAGCCTCAAACGTTCATCGATTGTGCAATAAGGTGGTCAAACCTACCTTGTAAAATTTCAAGGTGTTGTTCCGTTCCCGCAAAAATTGAGAGCAGGAAACTTGCCAATGTCCACGGTGGACGTGTTCGCAGACAAGTGAGTGAGTGGTGGATATATAACTTTTGTCACAATCTCCCAAAATGCACGGTGAGCAAACGACACACTGTGTTGTCCTCATAAAGAGCACCTAATAATTTCAGCATAACATGTGGTATTGGCTGCGATACTAAGCTTCGACGAAACGACATTGAGCCCTGCACAGTATATCTGTGCCAACGTTTTATTGATTCCTGTCTTTTCGTGACTTGTAGTCAGTCCCTCATATCCAAACAAAAATAAATATTGTTCCGGCGCGAGCACAGTAGCCCATATCAATGCCATGGGGAACGATATATTGTGTGCTGTCGAAAAGAAGACTCATGGTAGAAAACCATAAAAATTAAAATAAACGCAATTTTATCTGCTTCTATGGACGCGTCACTGGCTAAATAAGCATGGAAAGTGGAGCCTGACAAAGATATTAGGTTGGTAGTGTCCTTGGGGAGCACCTTCAGATACTAGTTTGCGTTTTCTTTGTTTCCTAAAAGAAAAAAGAAAAGCATGAACAAGTAAACACGTTTGAGGAGAGGGGAGGGTCAGAAAGAGATTCTTTGACTTTTATTTGTTTTTTTAATAAGCTATGATGCAATAGTTTTTCGTGTTTTTTTGTCTTCTGCCATCTGTTATTTCTTCAGATGAACATTCGCTGCCACAATAGGTTTTTTTTCCTCTCTAATAAATGTGAAACTTTTCATTTTGCTCCGTGACCGAGCACCATCAGTTACTAGACGCCCGTAAGAGCAGCAGGTTAGACTATTTTCCCGAGGGGCTGGGTGGCTTTGATTTTGGAAGTATGATATTTTCTTTTCTAGGGTACGAAGCATTTCATTATATATCATTCTTATCCGTTTGTCTTGTATAGACGAAGTTCGAACTCTCAGGAACCTCCTGAAATTTTGTACCGAGCAAATATTGAAGTCCTGGGATGGCGGCCTTCAGTTGTGGAGAGCAGGATTCCAGGTTGTTTCTTTGAAACTATTTAGCTTGAAGCTTGCTTTCCAGAAAAAAAAAACATACTGATATTATCAAAGCGAGGTAGCTGCGACTAACGTTTCTATATAACTTTCTGGCTGTGCAAACGTAGCTCGCCGCAGGAGAGGTAGAATTAGACTCCAGTTTTATAACCCTTTCTAACCAGAATAGATTATACAAGCGGAAAAATAAAAATGAGGACGTATTGTTTCAATGCAAGCCCCGTTTTCTGTCATGCGGCGTTGTCGGTTCCTCAGAAACGTTACGATTTACTTTTTGTTTTTACCTATGTGTGACGACATTAAGGTGACCCTTGTTCTTCAGGTGGCGCTAAAAGAACGGCTGTCTGGTCAGCGGCGTTTATAGGACAAATAAAGTTTAATCGAAGCAAATCAAGCGCCCATCGAATGATTAGATGACATATGCGGGTGTATATCCCTTTATTGCATAATGTTCCATTTTTGAAACATAAAATTTGTTGAGATTAAAAGAAAATTAGAAGTCTGAGCATCAAAATTAAGCACTGGGCCCGATCTTCGTAATGTTCCATATTTGGCACAAAGCAGGTGGCGCCATCTGTGGAGAGATATGCAAGGCTGAACGGGTTTCTTCTCATGGCGTGGACGTTAAAGTATGTCTCACAAACTGCAGTTTTTTTATTTTTTTGGTCAATATTGATAAATAAAGTTTAGTTTAAAATATTATTCCTATTTAGTGTGACATTTCAACATTATATATTCACTGTTAGTCTGCCATGTTTTGTACGGAACTACGGCTTTGGGATAAAAATGGCCATTGCCAAATTCGGAACACTATGCAGTGCCGGTGCCATTCGAAAGCAAAACTGTGGAATGGGGTCAAAGTCACTGGCTTCCCTTATAACTTTGAACTCTACAGCGGCCAAGAGGATATCGGTATAGACAAAGCAGCGGACTGCGGCGCCACCGGAAACGTCGTTCTTCACCTCACTAGGCCGGTCCCACATCATGTCAAGCACAAGGTGTACTTTGACAATTATTTTACTAGCCCGAAGCTGCAAGTAACGCTGGCCAAAGCCAGAATACTATTGCTAGGGACTGTCCGGGCGACCAGGCTGCGAAGTTGTCCGCTGAAGTCCAAAAAAGAGCCAAAGAAAAAAGGAATAGGCTCTTCAGAGGAACTAATGGACGAAGAAGACGGCATTGAACTCTCCTGCGTGCGCTGGTTCGACAATCGCGCAGTGACGTTCCTTTCTACTTTCACGGGGCAATCTCGAGTGCAAAAAGCAAAGCGCTCGTTTTCTGCGAAAAAGGAGTTCACGAATATCGACTGCCCCGATGTTGTACAAAAAGTACAGCAAGCGCATGGGAGGTGTTGACCTCCTTGACTCTCTCCTTGGCCTTTACCGTGTCCATATATGGTCAAACAAATGGTACTTCAGAATCTTCACACATATGCTTAATCTCTCAGTTGTAGCCGCGTGGCTTTTGTACCGAAGGGCACAGGCCCCGCTTGAGAATCAGAAGGTCCTTGCGCTTGCAGAATTCAAGGCAGAAGTGGCCGAAAGCCTGGCCCGACAGAACATGTCTATACCAAACAAGAGACCTGGAAGGCCATCTTCCCACAGCCCTCGGGCACAGTTCCAAACGAAGAAATCTCGTGAACCAGCGGAAAGTGCACCCGGTAAAGGTGTCTGAACAGATCAAGTGGGGCACTGGCCAAAATTTGGTGATAAACGGCAAAAATGCAAGCATCTGTTGTGTTTAAAAAAATCGTCCGTGTGGTGTTCCAAGTGCAAGGTTCACCTCTGTTTGAATGCTGAAAATAATTGTTTCGCGTCTTGCCACACATCATAGAGAACGCTGATATAACGCTACGTTCCAAGAATGCCATCACATGTGCATAGTGTGCCGGCACACATCTGTTTTTTGTTAAAAACACGTGCAATAAATGTGAATGTTTTCACAAATGTATACATCGACTCCAATTCTAACATTTTGAAGAAAAATAATCTTTAAGGAAGCGTTTTTATAATTCATACAATAGAGGGATATGATAAGTGGAATCGAGGATTGATAAGCTTAACAACATACAGACTGATCTGCAGGAATAAAAAAATAATGTGATGCAGAGCTGATCCCAATGCAGGATTTACCTTCCTGAATAGAAAATCTTGAAACTCGTGGTCGTCTTAATAATTTACTTTTATATAAATTTTTAATCGAATTCAAAAGAAACTATCGGTGTTTCTTAAAAGGTTGTTAGGCACCTGTGCCGCTCTCCGCTAGGAGTGCATGATGTTTCTGTCAAAACAACATTTCGGAGGGGCAAGTTGTCCGCTGATGAAAACGTACCAGTAATCATATTTATTTGTTTTATTAAAACACAAGGAGGCTGTCCTTTTCAGAGCTCGAAATATGAAAGACACAAATGTGAGCATCTCGGAAGATTTTCAGACACGCCTCATGCTATCAGGTAAGGAAGTGTGGGAATATGCGAAAGCTCAACGTCGACCAAAAAGAAAGATGATGTTGATACACTACTTTCTTTTTAGATGGAGTTAAATTCAAGTTCGATGGTGAATCAAAGTTGGTGAGCCAACACTGGCAGGCAAAAACACGCACACAAATGCAGAATAAGCATACCAGCAAGGGCAAGAGCTTAAAAAATAGTGTTGACACGTTCCTGGATGTTGTTATTATATGACTGTGTCACATGTTGTAATTGGAAGGGAGTCATGCCAAGACGGCGAAATTTATTTATCATGAAGTATTCCCTAAAAACTACTCATATTGTGGAAAATATAGGAGTTCCCACTTAGGAGGTGTTTTTATGCTTGCTCATGATAGCATCTTTTAAAAGAAATGCTGATTCAACGAAAAGCGTTGATACTGTTTGGTGGGAAGTTTGTTTAAAAATGGCAAACGACTGCCGTTATTGTTTTTACAAACCATCAGTTACTTAGCCAAGTAAATTAAGGTCCCCCTCTGAAATTGTCTGTAGTGTATAGATGTGTAAACTTTATATTTAGAGGTGACTGCCGACATTTAAGTAGATTGTGAATAGTCAAAACTTTCGTATGAGAAATTTAAACTGAGCTTCTTTATTCTTATGAACTGGTACGCTTTTGAAAAATATGATTTTGAGTTAACCCACAAAGAATAAAATGGCACATTTAAGACTTTCTTTATTAAACACGCCAGACGTGATTTCTTACATCGCCTTTATTCCTGGCCTCAGCGGCCATAAAGTAGTAGTGGCAGATGTTATTACTGCAAGTAACTATATGGCGCCTCAAAAATACGTAGTGATTTTATGATTTTATGTAACAAAGTCGATTACAACGGTAATACAAGTGCCTTGTAATCTTATATTTTCGAACCACTGAGATTTTGGCCCAATATCTGAATATCTATAATCCCTGGTTTATTTTTAAGTAGAAAATCGATGAATTAACCAAGCATTTCGTTCCTTTCTTTATGTTTACTTTCAGGCGTGCTGGCGACAAGCCTTGGATATCTCGGCCTCTGCGCAATTTAATTAAAATGAAACATAGGACGTACGTACGCACGTACGACGTAGTTACAGTAGCACCCGACTTACATCTGATATGACATAGTTAAATGGATCGTGCGGTAAAATTTTGTCGTTTTGAAAAAGACAAAACAAATTATATTGTCACTACTTTCAGCAATATCGTCCGCACAATATCTTAATTTTTAATCCTCCGCAGCACAAGTAACCAAATTTTACACAGACCCCAAATGGTTAGATTGCACCTGCAAAACACACGGTGTTTCCGTCGGAAAGAGCGAAAGCTCTGACAAAACATCAGGCAAAGAAAGACACTTTAGCTTTTGACTGCTGTCTCAGCAAAATAACCTTGTTCTAACAAACACAAGATTTGCAGAATTGAGGGAAGCTCAAATTGTTCGACTATGATCTTTGTACGCACCATCCACCATGTTGATCAAAACCGAGAATAAGTCAACGCCCGCTCCCCAGACGTTGCCATGCCTGATGTGACGTCACGACGTGTCCAGCCATGCATACTTGCGAAATTTGGCGAGAGGTTTCGTATTGATGTTGATAATTGATTTAACGAATAGTGGGGCGTTTTTTTATGAAATCAATATCACATATCACTATATCTACGCCCTCTCTAGGGCGCCAGCGCAAAAACTTAGTAACTTCCGGATATCACCGGACAATCCCTTTAAGCAAACTTGCCGCATTTTTGAAGACCGGTATTCAAGCAGTCAAAATCCTTCATTTTTAAGCTTTTGAAGAGACGGTGAATAGCGATCAAAAAAAATTCTGGAAATGTATGTGTGCAAAAACGGCAAACAAATAACTCTGTCTCCACCATTTATTCACAGTTACAGTATACATAGTGCAAAATATTATATATAAAGCCGAAATATTCAAAACGTTTTTTTTATTATCTGCTTAATCCTTCCGCGCAACGGGACTTTTATGTTCGATGCTCATTACTGATTGGTTCAAATTGTGAAAAATGAAAATTAATCTTAGAAATACTTCATCTTCCATCTACAAATCGACGTGTTTCATCCAACTATGCAATAATGGTGAGGCGCTTAGTATTATGCGCGGGTACAAAAACCTTAGTTCATTCCTGACTTCAAAGCTAGGCTGAAACAAACACTTCAATTTTGTTGCATCCAAAACGTCAAGAACGCTTAACTGCATCTCTTGTAATTTCAAGTTTGTACCGCCTTCTCTAAAAGAAGTGCTTTGCTTCTCGCAACTCCGCTCGACTTTGGGATATGCTTGCACTGTGTGGGACCCCGACACGGCTGCTCTGGCAACCAAGCTTAAGAAGAGGCAAAACAGGGCTGATCGTTTCCTTATAAACTAATATGACATGCGACTCAATATGACAAGAGCTAAAGAGAGCCTGGGATGGAGTGAGTTGAGCTTTAAAAGAAAAGACCTTCCACTCAAATTGTTAAATAACATATCTCACGGTAATCCAACAAAGAAATAACGAACAATCTTTACCCACCTCATTATACATCGTAACTAAGGAATAATTTAAATAAGGTAAAACAATTTCTGCTGCAGAGCCGATGTCTTTAAAAACACATTTTTCCCAAAAACTCGACGGGGTCGGAACAAGCTGCCGGCTTCCCTGGCTATAGTCCAGGGGTCTAAAACTCATTTGAGTGTGAGGGCCAGATAGCCTACCCCCAAAACGTCAAGAGCCAACATGGGGCGCGAAGAGGCGGTATTTAATAAATATTAGAACAAAAAAGCAACGAAAATAAAACAGTGATGTTGTTTCACGTTGGAAAGCAGCCGAGTCTTTCAGCGCCACCCGGAGTTTTCCTAAAGAAAGGATCCTGTGCTATTTGCGTTTTGTAAAATAGACGTTTTACCAGTTCCATATTTAGCTTTGATATGTTTATAAAACCACAACTTCAGGTTTGTACGTAGTGTGAAAACAATAATTAAATTACCACTATCCAGGTGACGCGCTAGAATTTTTCAACACAACTAAAACCTACGCACACAATCGTTACTATTCATTCATTCCTTCATTTCATTCATTTGTTTATTTTCTGTGCTCATGAACAGCTTGACGCCTTGGTAATGATGCACAACAAAATGTTCACAGGTTAGTTACAAAAGTCTTAAAAGCTACAAAATTTGGGTTAAAAACATCAATATATGCTCCCCTGAGGGTATTGTAGAAGTGTTGAATACGGATCATGGGACTGGTTTGGATGATGTGATTAACATGGAAAGTCGGAGAAACCCGCAAAACTCGACTCGGAACGTGAATATTAATAGCAGATGTGAGATCTGGGCAATCAATTAATCCATGAATACATTTGTACAGGAAAACAAGATCGCGCTCACGCCGTCTGGAACTCAAAGTAGGGCATTTGCATCGTTCCAACAGTCTCGCATAAGAATAATAAACAGTACGACCAATGTAACGATCGTAAACAATTCGAAAAAAACGTTTTTGAACATTTTCAATCATCTCTTGGCTCGTAGAACTAATACAATTCCAGACTACAGAGGAAAACTCCAACTTGGTCCGGATTAACGAGAAATATAACCGTAGAATACAGGTTGATGTGGAGAACTCACGCGTGATTCTAGAAATTACTCCCAGCTTACGCAAAGAGTCATTTATAAGGTTGTTAACATGTACAGTAAAGTATAACGAAGAATCTATGTATACACCAAGATCACGCGTGCACTCGACTCTTCGCAGGGGATCATTGCCAATCTGGTAACAAAAGTTTATTTTTTCTACCTTTCTACACAAAGACATAATAACGGTTTTAGAAGGATTGAGCGTTAGCATGTTCTGACGACACCAATTGCACACACGCCTAACATCCTCCATAAGTTTTTCACAGTCTTCCAAGGATATGATCTGCCTAAACAACTTGACATCATCTGCATATTGCAAGATGACCGAATTGCGAACAATTGAGCTCAAATCATTAATAAAAACATTGAAAAAGATCGGCCCAAGTATGGAGCCTTGCGGCACACCCGAAGAAGAAACATAAGGCCGGGAGTGATGTCCAAGAACACGAACAAAATTGTGTCTATTAGACAAATAATCTAGAAACAGGGAACAAAGGGAGGTACTCCCGCCGTAGGATTCTAGTTTGTGTACAAGGAGCGAATGGTCTACCAGATCAAAAGCCTTAGAAAGGTCAAAATATACAACGTCTACCTGTCCACGTTGACACACAGTAGGCGAAACAAAATTAAAAAAAGACACCAGATTTGTCTCAACAGACCTTCCACGCATAAAGCCGTGTTGTGAAGGGCTTATCTTATGCTTAAAAAAGTTTGAAATGCGCTCAAATAAAACAATTTCATAGATCTTAGCAAAAGGAGATAGCAACGACACAGGTCTGTAATTTTTTACATCATCCGTTCTGCCATTCTTATGTACTGGCACAGTAATAGAGTTCTTCCACAGGGAAGGAAATGTAAGGCTCTGCAACGACAAGTTAAAAATATGCGTTAAGACGGGCGCAAAAATAGAGGAGCATCCTTTAACAATGAAGCTTGGAATGCCGTCAAATGCAACTGATAACTTTGGCTTCAGTTTCCTGATAGCAAGTTCAATATCAGTAATTTCAAAAGATAAAATTGACAGGTGATCACTGGCATTATCACTGACGGCATGCACAGGCAGTTTAGTTTGGCCGCAAGAATAAACCGAAGAAAAATAACTCGCGAATGCATTTGATACATCTTCGGGCTCAGACAGCATATTACCAAACGAGTCAGCTATGTTTATTGATGACGAAGTTGTAGTTGTGCGATCCTTTACATATCGCCAGAAAAGCATTGGGTCACGATTTAAGCTACGCTCTACTGACTCACGGTGTAATATTTTATCGCGCTTCAACAATGTCTTAGCTAGCGCACGCGACTCAGAAAATTTTAGATACCAAAAAGTGGAATTTGCGACCTTATATTTCCTATGACAATGCAATTTTTTCTTAGAACTGATCTAAGCTCCTTGGAGTACCAGTGCGGATAACGACTTGTGTAAGGACGCTTTTTGGGCACGAACCTTTCAAGTGCATATACGATATAGTTTGTAAACACTTCAACGGCACGATTTACATCGGTCATACTATATATGGAAGCCCAATCTGCATTATCTAAATGTTGATAAAGGCCAAAGTAATCGCCTCTTGAGAAAGCAAGCGACTCACGGTTTTTGTGCTTTACTTTCCCCACAGAAATCATAAAGGAAACAGAAAAAGGAACGTGCCAAACATCCGGTAAAACAAGCGGATTCGAAACAGACATCAGGCTGTCGATAGGAAAGTTGGCCAAGGCCAGATCCAGCACATGTCCTGCTGAGTTATGAAGACCGTTCATTTGGGTAAATCCGAGAAGGTTAACAAATGAAAGAAGGGCATTCGCTTTAAATGATGCAGTATGAGCAGACAGTGCAGGATGTACCAAATTCCAGTTTATTTCAGGAATATTGAAATCACCAAGTATGAGTATTCGATGTTGATCCACATCCAATTTATCCCCTAGCATATCTAATTGGTCAGAAAACTTAGATCCGTCGACATTAGGAGGAAAATAAAAAGTGCCTATAAGTAAGCTATTGTTATCACGTAGAGGTATTTCAATCCAAACGGACTCGCACTCGAATTCGAGATCAAACCGGCGAATAGCCCGTAAATGTTTCTTAACTGCAATTAGTACACCACCACCGAATTTAACGGAAAGTTTTTCATAATCTCGATCCCGACGAAACACTGTATATTCGGGAGGGAAATAGTCCAGGGATGCAAATGAGCTATTTAACCAAGTTTCACTTAAAGAAATGATATCGTAATCACCTAGAACAACGTTATTGAAAAAATAGGAGCCTTCGTACGCAGGCCGCGGACGTTTTGATAAAACACTGAACAATTCATTTGACAAGCTAGTTGGGCGTAGCTGTGTCACGAACATCATTGCGCCCTGCAACATCGAAAAATGGCCTAAAAAGGGAGCCCATTGGCCAAACGTCTGCATTGTTCACTTTGTCGAAGTCATCCTCGTTCACAGCAATGCGAAATGACGAGTAGCTTTCGTGTCTAGTTTTTAACTTGGTGCATGTAAAAGATTTTCCGTCCAAAACTGCAGTTAGCACCTCCCCAACATCACTGCACGTAGTGTCAGGATTGAGACGCGAAACAAAAAGCGCCTTGAGCCTTGGTGCTCTAGGGGCTGACGATAGCTTACTGCTTGCGCAGGAACCTGAGGATGGCTTGACTCTTTTTTCCGTTGGATGAGCGTGAAGCCATCGGCATCTGTAGACGCCTTCGGCACGGTCACCGCGGGCGGCAGTACGGAGGACCGTGCAGCCACAGCAGATGTAGATGTATTACGCAGATGGGTGGAAGTAAAACTGCTCCCGGACGCCTCCAGAGTGGTTGATGCAACGAACCGGCCTGGTGAATCTTTCCCAAGAACCTCCGCGAAGCTTGCGGACGCAGGACCGAGTTGCGCAGACAGCGTTGTATTCGGCCGTGGCTCAACGTTTTGGGCAGTAAAACGACGTAGCATTTCCGTGTTCTTTGACAGATGCAGAAGCAGAGACGCGTTTTCCGCCTTGACCGAGACAACTTCTTTGACGAGAGAATCAACCTTGTCATGTAGTGCCACCAACAAGTCTTTCAGACAGCCACACGCGCTGCAGTTTTCCACAACGGTGCTCACCGATGCCACGTCACAATCATCAGGAGGGCGTTGTTCCGTGATAGCACTAACTTCATCGGAGCCATTTCGCCTCGTGCAGGATTTACACTTGTAAGTGCTGATACCACTCTGCATGAAGTAATCATAGTCATCTCCCACAACGTCGATGCACTTACAGTGAAAGCGGGTACCGCAAGGCCCCGAACATCGCAGGAATTGCATCCGGCCGATGAACGCTTCGGAGCACACCGAGCACACGTCCTTCGAGTAGGGCATGTTGCCAGCAAGGGAGCGCGTGAACATGCCACTGCCATACCACTATACCACCTCAATTCGCTCAAGAAGTATCAGAGTTCAATACGCCTGCCAGTTTAATTTTCTTTGTACGGGAGTTCGTGATTTTCTGACGACGTTTATAGCAGAATGTCTATCGATATGTTTTATTTATCACTGCCGTCGTAGTGTTTCTAGTTTCTTCGCATATTTGTATTGGAACAAACTGCTAATAGGTTTATATTACCAAATGTTTTATTCTACCGCATTTTTTTATTTTTAAAGATTGTATAACCATATTACTCCCTCAGTCTCAAATGCTTTCCCCCTAATGTAATGCTTTATGGCGCTGTAGGAACGCAATAAATAAATATAACATCACATCGATCTGCTTGGGGTGCTCGGGAAATAATAAAGATAAATATAAAAAATATTCCATTCGAGATTGAAGTTATCGACATGACATTGGGCATGGCGGGTAAATGTGAAAGGTCGTGCTCTGGCGCACTCAGCGTCACGATGAATTCTTTAAATTTTGCAAAAAAAAAATGTGTTCTTTAAATCGCCAATATATTTTTTTCGGGGATCGCAGTGAATATAGCACTTTAAGTGTTCTGCAAATAAAATATATTGAAAAGAAGGTATTTTGTTGTGTTTTATATGCTGCAGTATAGGAGCAGAGTCCACAGCCCGAACTTCTATTCCTCCTCTATGTTGTTCGAATAATACTGAATTCCCAACATTCCAGCCAGCCTGTTTCTATCTGACTTTCAAGCAATTAAGCTCCTGTAATTAAGCTTTAATTGACAAATTGGAAGCCTCTGTTTTCAAAGTAATTTTAAGCTTTTTGGTCAGCGCTTGCGCGTAACCGCTTCTTTCATCTTTTAACGTTTTCTATACAAGCAGTTTTCACCTTGTACACTCGTAAACTTGTCCAACTTTTAATTCTTGTGTATAAATCAGCAGATGAAGTGTCTTCCAGCGTGCATTCTCTAAATCAAGACAATGGATAAAAGGAACAAATTGCCATTCGCCATTTAGTATTTCGGCCTGGTTCGAGGAAGATTTCGTAATTAACATTTTTTGTGTACTCTTCTGTGGACGAGCGGTGTAAAAGGAGCGTCTGTGAGATTCTTAATTCCTTTCGTTTCGTCGCCTAATGATTGATTCTAATTCTGTTCGCGAGTTTGCGGGTTGCTAATGCAGAGAGCCTAACGAGCCTTACGCAAAGATCAAAAATGCTACTTTGTATTTTCTTGGCTGGAACCACACCGACTAATTGACTTCCTAATGAGCCATGACGTTTGGCTCTTCGCGGTTCTAAATTATTGCCGTTCATTTCTGCCGCGGATAATATAATATATTGACCGAGGCCGTGGCCTGCGAGAGTTTGTCTTACGCGCTCATATCTTTTTTTTTCCTCGGATATTGAAGGATGCATATCTTTTTAAATATAATTTCGAGTGGCAATTACTGAATGAACGTTTTTTCTTATGTTTTAGCGAATAATTTTGTACTCGTGCAATGGGGAACAGTTCAGACTGGCAGGAAATATACATTGAGGGTAAGAAAACAAATAAAGCGAACCCATCGTTTTTTCGCAAACATGTTCCGTTTTAATTATGTCACAAATTACGTCGAGTGCAACCAGCATGTTTGCGACCTGAGCCATGTTCCTCTCGAAAAAAAATACTGAATTAATCCATTTGCGCGCAAATTTCAATACTCTGCAACAACAAAAATTAATTGATTTCCACCTGAAATGGAGCACAGCTAGTGCCCTCTAGGTGACTGGTGTTCGATGAAAAAATTCGCATGCTCTGGGACTCGACCCCAAGACCGCTGTGCGCTCTAGCAATGGGGCTAAGCGGGAGATGGCAGTTATTAGAACAAACCAATGTTATCAGTTGGTGAAACAGGCGGAGGTGAATGTATGCTTGCTTCCTTCTTCTCCACCTCTAAAAACTCATCGTGCCAACAAAGAAACGGGATACATTTGGCGTGTCCTTCGTCTATGCTACACTGAAGCGGATTTTCAGGTGCTGGCCAAAGCCATCTCACAGTAAACCTTTGTAGAATGTATTTCGCATACAAGTATAACAACCCTCATTAAAAAGTTATCCATGTCAAGTATACTAATTTTCTACTTTTTTTTCCAAGAGATATTATACTTGATGCATATTTTATAATACTTAATAAACGCAGAACGTGGCGAGGCCCACACATCTTTTTATAACTCCGCAGCGAATGAGAATCTGGCGTTTGCGTATTTGTGCAGAATATGCTGTGGACAAAACATGTCGGATACCTCTGCAAACAGCTGCGCAAAGGTGAGAAATTATTCACACGCCCATTCGTGTTTTCCCGGAAAGCATAAACAGAGGTTTTAAATGATTTGTTATTTTCTTCTTAAGTGTATCAATGTAGCCTAATTTCGGGGCGAAAACATCTTTTGTCCAATCTACATACGACGTTAGATATAATATTTCAGGAAAAGGCGGTACGAATATTAAGAAATGTTTCCTATCAACAAAACCCAGCTCAGTCATTTTTTTAAATTATGCAAACTCTCTAACATACGTCATAATTATATTAAGTATTTCGCTATTCAATACTAAATAGCGGCATACGGGCCCTCCAAAACAGTTGTCAATATTTATGATTTCAAATAAAACGTTGGTATTACTCGTCTAGATGTCAACACTCATGAAAGCTTTCAAAGTGTAAACAAATTCTGGAAAGCAGACGATAAGTTGTTCTTCTGAACGAATATTCCGATCGCAATAAAGATATGATGTGACAATCAAACAGCAGTATATTTGACATCTTTATCTGATCATGATTTTCGAACTTTTCGCGCGAATTTCAATTTTCTATCTATATGAGTGTGTGTACGAGATAATTTATACTAAAGACGCTGCAGACGCGCTTACTTTTTATGTACTTTCTGAAAATGTAACATTGAAGTTCTCTACAAATTCTATTTCGTCACAGCTGCTGCAAGGAGGGCCGGGTCCCGAGCTTCTTCAAGCAGAATTTCTGCAACTGTTTCTCTGGCCTCCGTTTCACCGCATGTATATGTGGCGAGAATAAAATTCGTATCGTATCGTATCGCATCATATCGCATCGTATCGTACCGTACACGAACGCAGCAGGAGGAGTCACAAAGCAAGGGGCGTGAACATAAAAAGCCTAGCCCTGCATTTCTTAACTGTCAGTTACAATACTCAGTACTGTAGTCTGGCCCGTGCTTCAACCATGCCTGGCCACTAGCCCAGACTAAAAATATATGGTTAATATAATCTAACAATATACATGATACTGTGCAAATTGTTTCATATAATAACAAAATCAGCGTTCTTTTAGTGTATTGCTTTTTACCAGAGGAATGTGACGCAGGGAAACTATCACGGACTGCTCGGCGGTTATGTCTACTTTATTCTTGAGATCCCAGTGGTGCGACGTTCCTCGAAATAGATTCCCGGAAACAGTAGCGCAGCAGAACCTTCCATGGTACGAGACTGCAGTAGCTTTAGGCGACAAATCACCGAGTCGTTCGCTATGGGAAGGGTTGACCACAGTTGTTTCGAGCCATGACTCGGAGATGAAAGTTAAATCAAATACTCGAGTTGGTGGCAGAACACATTGTACTCCGCTCATTTGCATTAGACAGCGCGCCCGCAGAGCCGAATCCTCTCTTCGAGGTGAGGACAGCTCGCTTCCGAGAGAACGCATGTGCATCGCGCTGTCCACGCTGCCGCCCTTTCGCGCTGCACCGAGTAGAGAGCTGCCACCGACGCACCGAAATACCGGATCCTCCAAGGAAACCGAGGCGGCTGTGTCCGCCGTCTGGAAGGCTGTCCACGACAATAGATGGCGGCAGCTACCCCCTCCCAATTCAAGGGGGAGGGGGGAGGGGGGGGGGACTCCCGAGGTTGCGCGCGTCGTCGTTCCCACTACGCAAAACCTGCGGGCGCCAAAGCAATTTGCTCTATTTCTTTTTTTTGCGCAGTACGATTTATGTTGTTGTAAGGTTTGTTAAGTCCTTGACATCAGGCTGAAGCGAGATGATTTTATTTGTATTTCATTTTTTTACTGATAACTTTACCTCTTCTTGAGCATAATTTTTTTTTATTAAACGAATTATGATATATTAATCTCGAGTTTGAGTTCCTGACACTTCTTTTTGTTTCTTTTTCGATACTTCTACTTCTTGGTTGGGTTTTTCTTGTCGCGCTTCTGAACATAATAAATGTAGCTATAGTCACTGATAAGCTTAAGAAACTCAGGGTGTGGCTTTTTATGTTCAGGCTTCTTACTCTGTGATTAGTTCCTGGACATTCTCATCGACTAAGGATGGAATCTCATTGGCTGCAGAAATATAATGAGGTGCTCGAGACTCAACACGCCCTGCTTTTTTAAGCTCTAAGTGACTAAATCTCAATAGACCCTTTGCAAAAATCCCAAAAGCCCGCGCGCGCCGCGCGACGAATAATGGGAGTCCTCGGTACGCCCCTCCCAACGTCTCTCCTTCCGCTACCACGTGGCATACGCGAGCAGGCGCAGGTTACCACGGCAACAACGTTTGAGCAGCTGAGTCGGACGAGCGACGAGCCAACGGCTGCCCCTTTCTCATCCCTCTCCTTTGTACCGGCTCTGTCGTCTGCTGCACCAACGCTTTGTCGAACCTGGTCGAAACCTGCCACGGTTGCGGTGCAAAATAAGTGGATTCGGTGACACTTCAATACGTGAAGGTAAGTTACGACGAATAACGTATTCAAATAAGTTCACCTGTCGCGATGCCTTTACGCTGCCACAGATACGGTACGCCGCCAACGACGTACGACTCGGCGGATGGGCGGGATGGCGGATGGCTGCAACGGCTGCTGGCGGTAGCTGCCGGGACGCGCGCGCAGTCGCGGAGGCGCAACGAGAAAGCGCGTGATCTGTACCGAGGGTTCCCGAAATTCCCTGCCGTCGTGGCGCTGTAAGTTTTGCAACAGATCTATTAGGTGTTCTCATCATTCCTTTTCTTGCTTGTTCGTTCTTTGTATAGACTCTCTGAGTAGGCAACGTTTACCTTTATATTTCCTTTTTGCAAACACACACACACACACACACACATACGGCATAGGATATTTCGATGAACCTCTTGAATCTACATGGAAGGCAAAAAGGTAATGCACGTAAAAAAAAACACCTGACAACCGGAAAGCTAATCTGTATAAAAAGCTATGACACTCACTCTAAGACAGGAACAAAGAAAACAACAAAAATGCCAAAAAAGACAGAAGAACCTGCACAGAAGCGAACACCACAAAGTGTTATCCGCATATTTTCTGACTAAATGGAGTTTTGTTTGCAAGATTGTCATCTGGGTTTTTCTAGTAATATGTTTGACCGGACGAGCCCGTGCTAAATTAACCGCATGTTTGTGGCAAAGAAAGCCATTGCCCTTGAACTGGGCCTTTGATTCGCGTAGGACCCTTTTTGAGCCCACACTTGCAATCGATAAAAGCGGAAGGCCAACTTCGCTGTCCAATAGTGCCGGTCTCTTGGCGCGTCTAAGCGACATGTTCAATGGTCAACATCAGACAGAAGACGATCGCATGCCCGAGACTCCTACATTTTTTAGCAACACGCAGTGTTGTGCATCGGCATGATTCTTGGGCTGTTCGTCTACGAAACTCTGATAGTCACGCGTTTGCCTCAAATTGGTGCAAAACATCAATAGACAGATGTGAACAAAGGCGCCGAGAAACTGAGGGAAAG
Organism: Ixodes ricinus; assembly: GCA_037355805.1. Taxonomy (NCBI): domain Eukaryota; kingdom Metazoa; phylum Arthropoda; class Arachnida; order Ixodida; family Ixodidae; genus Ixodes; species Ixodes ricinus. The sequence continues at coordinate 122,985 of JAZHYW010025922.1, read as the reverse complement.
AGCGAGACGAGGGCGCGCGGAGTCGTCGGAACACCGAGCTCTGGTTAGTACAATTAGCGGTAAACCTAAATCTAGCTGCCTATGTATCCACTGCGTTCGCCGAACGCGTTAGAACGTGGAACGCCGGCGTCCGACGTTTGGCTTTTGCATTCAAACGCTTTCGACGAGTGCAGTGCAGAAAAAGGCAAGCTAGTTTTAGGCCTACCCACTTAAACCTTCGAACCAGAGCTCAGCGTTCTGAAGTCACCGCGCGCTCTTGTCTCGTCCTCTTGCTCAGTTTCTCGGAGGCTAACCCATATTACAAGCCACAATTATATTTTCCCACGAAGTTATCGATTTTTTTTTTAAGTTTGGTTTGATAGGCTAAGAGAGCCTGGTGGAAACACTGAAGATGTGACGTCATATGTTTTTATATGAAACTAGCACAGCTTGTTCTCGACGTGCTACAAAATACTTGATGGTTTCAAATGATTGATATGAAAACACAAGCCAGCAGAACAGAACAAACAGCACAACGTTCAATATATTGCACGTTTTATAGACTTTCGACTCGCAAGATGTGCGACATATGACGTCACTTCATTGTAGAGCGTGGAAAAATTTGAAATTTCGAAAAGAAGTTCTCCATCTTTTTTCCCTGGTGTACCCTTTCGTATTCCACGGTCTCAGGTTGCTTCGAAATATTTAGTATACACAAGCTCACTTGCGCCCTTACGTTGTTTGCTATAAAGTTTATTTGCCGTTGTTTATTTTTTAATTGCTACTTTCAATTTAAAGCTATTGAAAATTACGCCGGTAAGAGTTACGACTCGGTACTCTGAAAATGTATTTTATTTGGGTAGCTCAGAAAGCCGCCGGAACTCACCTTTAAAAGTGAGAGAATGCTTACAGAGTGTGAACTCCTCTCAAACAGAATGTGAGATCCTCGTTGCCCACCGCCATATTTCCTAGACGTCGCGAAAGTGGAAATCGACGCAAACGAAAAGCTGTAGATGTTTTTTTGTTTTTTTTGCAGATGGCACAATTTTTAGTGGAGAATGATTTCTCGCAACGAGCGTTCTGTTCATTTTTATTTCCGTGTTCTTCTTCCTTTTTTTTATCTAGAAGAGGTCGTGTAAGTTTTCGAAAAGCTGGGATCGACTGCTCAAGTCTAATTTGATATTCCAGATAAATTCGTTTTTTTTTTTCCTTTAAAATTTCGGAGGTGCCGTTATATTATACATAGATTTTCTTCGAATTTGTTTCTTCTCCTCTAGCCAGGGAGGCGAAGAACCAAATGGAAACGACGCCAAATGAAAACGACATAAAAAACTTAAAAAAAAACGAAACACTAGACGATCTACGATACAAAACATGACATAGAAAGTGTAACCAGATAAAAAGGAGGACGGAACGACACGGCACCAGAAGACACAAAAGCTAAATTGCTAAAACACATCTAAAAGGGGAGTGTGTTTACGTTTTCATCGCGTCCTTGTATGTACGAGTCGATTGTGCGTCCATCTCTCGTCCAGAACCAGACGACGCGGGGTCGGCTCTCGTCGTTATTGTTACGTCCTGTTTCCGGGGGTAGCAAAGCTGGGATGGGTACTTAGACGGTGAGAGAAGGGCAAGCTTAAAGTGTGAGAGAGAGGGACGCGGTGCAGGCCCGAGTGTTGTGACAGCGCCCGACAAATCCGTCGTCACTTGTTCGTGACGGTGTCCGACAGATGGCGTGAAGCGTTCGAACACTAGAGTTCCTCTATACGCTCCCCGAAGGGGAAGCAGTGTTGCGCATTTGATTTCCCCGCGCCGCCACGCCGCTATTCGTCGAGACCATCCGTGGGCAAAGCATCCGGCGCCGTGCAAGAAAGCCACCTTTACGGTCGCTCCGCCGACGTTTCTCGCGCCCCGGCGTATGTTCCCCTGCTTTCGCCTCCTCTCCTCCCTCCTGTTTTCCATGCGCGGCGGCGCGCAGCTGCTATTCGCCAAATTTCGTCATGGATGAAGCATCCGGGAGTGCAGGAAGCCGGCACGGCCACCACCGAGGCTGAATGCCACTCTGCTACCGTGGTACTAACAGGAACTCTAGGGGCCACTTCTTTGGATATCGCCACCATTTTAAGCTCCGACGCCGAGGTCGGTCAACGGATGTGATTACCGAAAAAAACTTCTTTTGACCCTATACTCGTTGTCTTCGAGTGTTTTGGTGAATTTAAGTTTTATATACCTCAATGCGAGAGGGGATAATATATTGATTAAAACATTCTTAGTAAAGTAGTTTTACGTGGGAGGTCTGCACGGTCCTTGCATCCGTGGTGTTGCTGGTCGTAGCGTAGCAATGACATGGAAGAGAGTGTCGGCAACGTAAGCACAGATGCTGGTTTAATGTCATTCCGAACGCGACAAGAGCGAGTCCCGTCGCTCGAAGGGCTGAGGGGGTTGAGATGCGCTATGCTCCGTGTTCCCCTTTATCTCCGACCGCAGCGGTTGTTGGGCCATCCCAGCCAATCAGGCTCTGTGAATGTAGCGTGTGATACGCTCTCCGCGCGTCAGTGCGCCCTTCTGCAAGGTCACGTGACACTGACACGTCCTAGGATTGGTTCCCTAGAACCAATCCCAGGAACGTGGTTCCCCGAACCACGTTCCTGGACAAAGGTTCTCGTCATTAAATGCAAAACGACTTCCTGAGGGTTTTCCTTTTCTTCTTTTTATCATAGTCCCGAACATGTTAAAATCACTGAGTGAGGTCAAGTCGAAACGGACGACGGATCGTAAGGAGCGTGAAAAATAACCGGAATTGAACTAGCCAACCGATCATCATCGCGTGCATTCACGCGTGGGCGAGATTGGCCGGGGCCCAATTGGTGTAGACCATCTGTCCTTGGTATATGTCAGGGGTGGCCAGCTGCCCAGCCTAGAGCCGCAAACAAAACCACGAAATTTCCAAGAGCCGCAAGGAAGAGGACCAAACTTTGTCCAGAGCAATAAACGAAACATGAATTACTTTCGATTTATCCGAGTGTAAACTACGTAAGGTAGCAGTAGCTCAAGACTGCCAAATGGCAACCTTTCTTTCAATTTAAAACGCGTTCCTTCTCTCTTCTGGTATATGTCCTTGGATGCACCTCGTACATTATTTTCAATGTCTTCTCGGTTTTTATTTTTGTTTTTGTCTATTAGCTTATAATTGTAATGAAATCTAGAAGATCAATAGTTTTCCTAAAGTACAACGAGACCAACTAAAAAGAAGCGGATTTAAGTCAAAACCTGCTAGATATTGAAGTTAAATCGACTGAATACAGTGCGAAGCAACTCCCCGCCAAGTGTAGAGGTAAGCTCCAATTGAAAATCCGTACACCGGGACTTCTGAAATGTTTTGAAGTACCCTTTAAAAATCTTTGAGGAGTCTGAGATATCCGTCGAAGTTTTCTTAAAGGGGCCCTGCAACAACTTTTTGACTGGTTTTTAATTTGCACCGAACCTAAGCGCATTGGACGTAGTAACTTAATGAAACTTTTCTTTTCGCAAAATTCGCTTTATTTTAAAAGTTATAGGCAAATTAGAATTACAAAATAAGCAAAAAATAACCTCCTTCATGACGTCGTAGGCCCTGGCTTGAGTGGCCGTGAACTAGAGGAGGGATAGTGAGCTCATCGAGCGCTCACGGCTGCCGCACTCCGTGTCGACGGCTCGAGAGGGCGCCACTAAACCGTGTGTTGGATAGGCTGTATGAAGCGGGCGGCCAGGGCGGCTCGCATTGCATTTGCTGCGAGATTAAAGACTATTTCGGCATAACACTTCGTGGCCACAAACGACAGCAAACACGGGGTAAAGATCAGTACGGAACGGGAGCCACTTCGCGCTGCCATACCGCTAAATGGCCTTTCTGCGCTCCGGGGCCTTTCTACGCTCGCCGTTCGTTGGCGCCTCATCCCACTAGCCCTTTCTAATATGCGCCGCTTTTTCCGCCGCTTGGTGGCAGGTATGTGACGGGTCATTTCTTGTTTCCGTACTTCATAAACTGCATTTGTTTCTTTTCTGATCTAAAATACTGAACAAAAACTACTTTCATACATAATTGCAACGGTTCGCGACACTTCTATTTTGTATCTCGACTAGAAAAAGCTTTTAGCGGCTCTGACCAGTAGTAAGGCCAAGACCTAAGGCGTCACATTTTGCGCGCTTTCGGTACCGCGGGTCGCCCTCGTCGTTGGAGGAGGTTTCCGCGTCGTCCGGTTAAAATATGACGCGCTGATATTTAGTTACTCTCTCCGTGCCCACTGGCTTGCCCGAACCCCAAGAGACGTGGAAACCGCAAAAAAGGTAGACGCTTAAATATGATTGCAGGGCCCCTTTAAGGGCCTGAAGTACCCTTCAAGAATTTCTAGATGGGGTAAGAGACCCTTCATAGTATTTTTGAAAGGCCTGAGGGTCCGTCCCAATCCTTTACGCGAAAGCACGGTACCCATGGAATTCGTTTTAACGGGTATTGGGAGAGACCAGGGTATATGCGTCAGGGTGTACTGCTTGTGTTTTTTTAATCTTGGGTGCCAGCTTTTCTGTGACAGTTTTCGTCTTTCGGTACGTTTAAAATTAACCCTGGGGTTACGGACGGTGGCGCCTTTCAACCTGTTGGCGACGAAGGTCGTCGCACAGGCATGGTGATATATTTCATGGTGGCACTATTTGGCACTAGACAAAACACCCGTATTTCTGCGTTCGGCATCCGATAAACACGTCGTCATGACGTTTGACGTAACAGCGCACAGGAAAGACTATCACTCAAAGGACACAAAAACCAAAAGAAACACTCACTCAGCGCCAATTGACAACTCTTGGTTTGCAACTTCCCGTCAGCGACATATGTCGGCTTCTTTCGTATTTATCAATGCGAATCTTAGACAAGTACGAGGTATCATATATAAGCTCAACTTCGCCTCAGAATAACATCGCGCTACCAAGCAGACAGCGCGAAGGACGTTAGCAAAACGCGCCGCGGCGACGCACGTGTACACTGGCAGGTGGTGCAAGGCACCACCAATATCTAGCGCACAGTGCATGTGTACTCAGAACCGTCTCGCTGGCACCTCGAGCAGCACGAGCTCGGAAGCTCAAGAAGAAGGACTAATCGCGTTTTTTTGTTTCGAGTTGGTGGATTGACGCGGTGGGAGTTTAGGTGAGTCCTTATTCAAATTTATGTATTACCGTTTTTAATCGAATGCTTATGATTACAGTTTACACAGGAGTTACGTCTGTTCTAGGAATTCAGCGAGTGTGGATTTGGCATGGAGAGAAGGTCTCACCCGGCGAGCCGCCGGCCAGGTAGGCCTATTTCTGCCTAGCTGCTAAGAGCCCGCTTGAGCAGCGCTAACGATGCGAGCTTTTCAAAGTCGCAGTCAAGGGTGTAACCGATTCGTGCTGTCACCGTTTTCGCGATGGTAGCAGACGGTATCCAGACGTAAACTAGCTTGGCCGAACGATTTCCGTCCTTGTTTACAGGGATCCCGCAGTGTGCGAGGACCCTATGAACATGGACGGTCAGCTGCGAGGTACGCCGCTGTCCGGGCGAGCGGTGGCGTGTCGTCGAACTTTGTGGGTAACGAAGGGACGTTCGGAAACTGAGATTTAAAGGATGACCACCGACGGCAGCGGAATCGCCGCCAGCTCACGGAGCACAACCTCGGCCGCCGCCAGCTCCGTTTTGAGCGGACTCGACGGAGCTGCTCCACGGTCAGCTCTCGTCGAAATCCGGTCATCCGCTCCGTTCCATCTCGCACGGCCGGCGAACTTCACCGAATGCCTCGACTTCCGGGCGTCCTCCCCTTCATGTGCGGGAGATTCGGGCTGACGTCCAGTTCGTGGCTCTGCGATCATCGGGAGCGTCATTTCTACCACCTACCACTGTTTGTTTCAATCGCTGTCGAGCCTGTTTCAGTGGTTCCAAATGTTTGACTTGTGATCGCCCTCTCTGACGCCTCGATTTTGAGTTTGCTGTCTCCTCATCGTATGCACGCCGTCAAGGTGTATTGGCCTGTCACGATCATTCGCGCGAAGTGTGATCAAAATTTATGCGATGTGTTATTCTTTTGTATCCTCGTTGCGAATACCTCGAAATATATTTTTTAGAGCGCAGCTCTTAGGCGCCCGTTTCCGCGTTGTGTGGCGTCGCCGTCGCCAGTTGCCGTCGGCATAACCGCGTTGTTGCATTATGGGACGTCACAGTTTACCCGCTAAATTTAGCGGGAAACTGAGTTTGTGTTGAAGTCATCTGACGACAGTGTTGCCACTAAATTTAGCGGGGAAACTGAATGCTCAGTGTTGCATTATGGAACGTCATAGACCTACACACCAATTCACTTTCGCTGCTAAATTTAGCGGGGAATAGAATCGGTGTTGAGGTAACGTGATGTCAATTCTCCTGCTAAATCTAGCTAAAAAACTGAAATTTTTCATAGGCGAAGTGGCACAAAGTAATGTGACATCATTTTCCCCGCTAAATTTAGCGCGGAAATTGAATTGGTGTTGAGGTCACGTTGCGTCAATCTTCTAGCTAGATTTACTGGAGAAGCTGTGGGAGGAGGGGACGCTATTGAGAGGGATGAGGAGGGTGCAGAACCAGTATGTGAGGGAGAGTAATCTCTCTCTCTCTCTCTCTATATATATCTACTACTCTCTCTCTCTATATACTATATATATATATATATATATATATATATATATATATATATATATATATATATATATATAATTACTTTCTCAAATTGTTTAACACAGTATATCGCAAAATCAGAATACCTCCAGTGCTGCGCTGCAATTTCACATTACAAAGATGCGTAAACGACTTTCATTTTTTGGGGGATAAAAAACTCCGATTGTTTCTATGAAATCTGATCTCTTTTGTCTACAGCCGCTTTGCGCCTCGGGTCGAAGCATACGTTGGTTCTTATCGTCTTTTGAGTGACAACATGCATGTAAAATGCAAATGTCTGTAATGATAACGTTTTAAACTGAATTTATGGCGTGTTGCTCATACTCATTTGGTAGTCTAAGGATGAGGGTTTTTGAAGGGCTGAAGGGGTTTGATTGGATGAAGAAATATGAATGGCTAAATGCTTGATGGGCTAAAGGTTTGCTGGCCTGAAGTGGTTTGAAGGGCTGAGAGGGTCCCATAGCATATCAGGGCTTAAGAGTAATTCTTAAATAATGGCGTGAACTAACACGCAAAATGCTGAAAATTTTAAAGGAACTTATTGTTATTTCCGAGCTAACAAATACACATAAAGATACACCAGAGGTCACCCAAAACACGCTGCGAATTCTAATATTTTCAATTGACTAAGATACATTATAGTTTTTTCTCGTTTTCGTGTTTTCTATTTTGTCCAACCAATTATTTCAGGTTAACATCATCAAAATAAAAAATAACATATTTACACAAACTAGCTTCATCCTGTACAAAAATAACATCTTACAATGAAGATCGGTGTAGACGTAATATAATGGGATTTCCAATATACTCTGAGAGATCAACATGTATACTGCAGGTAGCAAGAACAACTAGAAGGAAACATTACAGCAACATACACACCTGCTTTTACTAAAGCACAGCCCAATCATACCTTGACGGTATTTTCCATCAGGAGGTGTCGGACACGACCGAGATCGACCCTGCAGGGAGTCCCTATTAGACAGGTCTATTGGATCCGCCGTGCAGCGTCCAAAGTCTCGTTATGACTTTAGCTGTACGTGCCCTATTTTACTTCTCGCTGGAACATGGCAACTTAGAGAATTTAATTACCCATAAATAGAACACCGCTCCCTAATCCCGTTCTCCGTCCTTCTCTTCTCCATACCAGATTACGCCGTTCAACCCCAGTTGAAAGTGGCGGTGGAAGCTACGTGCTCAGTGGACCAGTCATACTTCTACCTTTACTACGTGATCATGATCCACCCATACCCACTCGCAGCAAGCGGTGCCAGTGGGCTAAAAGGAGGCTGTTGATTGGTCCATTTTAAGCTTACGGGTGAACAGATCATGCATTCCGTTCACTCCTAAGCTGACAGCGCGGTGGTAACAACGGGCTCACCGGAACTAATCAAGGGCTTCCCTTTCATCAACTGATACCACTGTCTGCACGTGTCTATTTGTAGGACCGTGATCACGTGTCAAAAGGTACAGGTACAAATGTTCCAACGAGCACGCTTCCACCGCATTCTAAGGTTATGGGGTATGAAAACAGTACAAATTGTGCGTCGTGACTCGTGGCATGTATTGTGTAAGCACAGCCAAGAAACCTGTGTAACTCCGGTGCTATATTAGTTTTTGTTTTTTTCATGACAGACTTTTTTTTTTATTACGAGCTACTGGATTCTAGCCTGCTGCGTGAGTGTGTGTAAAATCAGTTGACCGAGCTCGGTGGCCTTTTTTATGTAGTGTCTTTCAACATATGGCAAACACTTTGCAGTGACTAGAGTATAGAAGCGTCTGTTAACACAGACGTATTTTTTGATTAAACGATTGATTGACGTGTTGTCATTTGATTTGTGTTAACCACATTTAGGAATAGTAAATTGCAGGTTACTCGCAATATTTGTGATTTCGTGACGAGTCGCTGACTCGAGAGCGAATAAGTGGAATAAGGGAAGATCTACTGTTCGTCGTCGAGCTTTCAAGCTCGACGTGTGCGGCCGCATATCAGTGTATTTAAGTACGTTTTATTATTTTTTTGCATATTCCTTAAAAACAAAAAAAGATCAAGCCTTTTGTGTCGTTTTTTCTTTTCTTCTGTAACTTGGTTTTAACGAAGTTTCAAGATATGAAGCTTCTTCTGTACAGAATGCGCTAAAATGCGGCATCCAGTGAATTGTAATATTTGTGCTCATAAAAGCACGGATTAATATAAATTATACTAATGTACATACGATGGAAAATACAGTACCACGAGGCTGGCCTTCATGTTCAATGTCTATGCGGGGAACACAGGGCTAAGTTTGACCGATCTCTGTTGTAAAATAAATCTCGGTAGTAGTTTCACTTTTTTTTCTTCCGAACGTACCTTTAGCCATATTGAAATGAATCGTACTTTTGGACACGGTTGTCCCGCTTGCTATTCATGCCCGCATGGGCGCGGAGTCCATCGTGTGCGCTCGGATGCGTAAACGTTCACACAACGTGTGAACACACGCAAGAGAGCGAAGAAGCTGGTCTCCAATTCTCTGTCCTTCAGAGTTGCAAGCATGAAGACGGCAAACAGAGGCAATGCTGTTTGGGGCAACCGCACTTTCAAGTAACGAAACGCAGAGAGGTCGAGTTAACACGGCGCAGTTTTTGTATTTTAGCATGGCTAAAAGGACACAAAACTGTTTCTCTCTGTAGTCAAGATACGATTACTTAGGTTGCTCGACTACATGCTAGAAGGATTAGCTGATGCTCATAGACTCAACCGCCTGTTTATTTTGTGTACCTAAAACAGCTAATCTCCTGGATTATGGTGCTCAGAAAACGCACAACATATATAGAGATGTGGATCCCTGTTCGATGATGTCGTGACATATGTTTTATGGGGGTCATAAAACATTTTCTTAAGATTGTGTTATTAACGAAAGAATCACGAATAACAAACAAAAGTTGTAAATACAAATAAATTCCTATAAAATTCACGGCACATTCTGACTCGATTATCATATTAAAATCCGAAAGTATCCGGAATTTGCGTAAGAAATAATTTGATTACACTTTTTTTTACTACACGATCGGAATAGATATCGCGCATCATGCTATGCTCGAGCATTGTGCATTAGGTTCCACAACCTTGAAACAGCTGAATGTCGATTTGTTCTGAAATGGCCTCATATATCTCAATAATGTGTTAGCATTTGTACCCACGTGAAAGGAAACAACTGATGGCGTCTGTCTGCGGACAAAAGAGTGGAGAGGGAAGCGCGCCGCGTAGAGAGGAGGAGAGTAGCGAAGGACAAAGGCGAGAGGGAGGTGACGTCACGGGGCGGAAGCCAATGGGCGCGCGGATGCTGGGGCGAGTCTCAACTTGCAGGTGTGTGGACCGCGTGCGGCCTTCGTTTCTGCTACAAAATAGAGTGTGACCCAATTACTAGCGCTGGTTCTTAGTACAGTGAAACCTGTTTAGAACGAACCCACGTACAGCGAATTATCGTCGATATCGAACTCACAGAACATTTAGATAAAAATGCATGTAAAAAGTATGTTTTATAACGAACAACATATTGGCTATATCGAACTTTTTCCTCCCGGGAAGGCTTCCAAAAACGCGCGAACAATCGTCTTCTAGCCTGTCCCTTCCCCCAAAAAAGAAGTACGAAAGAAAGAAAATTCCAGAAGCTCAAGTTGCGAACAAAATTGAGCGAACAGAAGCGATTCAGAAGGGGAGAAAGCTAAAAGAATACACTCTGCACGCACGCACAAAAAAAAAATCTTTTCATTCCAAAGCGTTTGCCCACGAAGAGAAGCGATTCAGAAATGGAGATAAGCTAAAAAAACAAACTCTGCACGCATGAAACAAAAAAAAATACTTTCCAGCTTGTTGTTACAAGGCGGAAGTGAGGAGATGAGAAAGACAGAGAAGCTCTCTCCTTACAACGAACTCATCTTGTAAATTCGTTGTAAATGTTTTTGCTATATCGAACTACTTGCTATATCAAACTGATCGTAGCATTTCCTGTTGTTCGTTATAAACGAGTTTGACTGGCAAAAAAATTAAAGGAAGACGCATTGGTGGATCCTTAGAGAATGCGTTAGCTTGACCCTTGGGGAACGCCACACAAGTCCCCTTTTTGGACAAACGTTGGCGCTGACCCGGTAACGAAGTCAAAAAGAGGCGGCAAAAAATAGAGAAAGTAAAAGAGAAAGCCTAAACAGAAAAGTAACAGGGTCAGCGTCAGCGGTCCCCAAACGGGGACGTGTTGGCCGTTTCGCAAGGGTGACGCTAACACCTTCACTAAAGCTCCACCAATAAATCTTGTTTTTTTTCATATAGGAGCAATTTGATCTATGCATAAGGACGTTCTAGCCTGCGTTTTTTTAACGAGCATTATTCGGTAGTTAATAAACTGAGCGCGCACCGGTACAATTTCATCGTCACTTACAACTTAAGAAGCCCATTGTCTGGTGAGTCTCCAGCATCTAATTATTGTTCCGCAGTAAGTGAATTTTTTGACAAAAGCAGATAAGAGTCCTAAACAGGAATCACTAAGGATGGAGCGCGAACATAATTAGGCAATACCCTACGTTTTCCTAACCTGTCAGTGACAATGATTTACGATAAAACTGATCAGAGCAAAAATAAAATAATAAAAATTAAAACATTTAGAGGGTGCGCGACCTAGAGGAAAGCTTACTATACTAAAAATTAACCTGCCACTTGGACACCTTGGCAACGTTAAAGAAATAGCACGGTCACCGACACCCTAAGAAACACATGACGTGGCTTACTGCTTTCGCGCTTCTTGCTTAATACGATCTTCGGCGTAATTCGATTTTGGAGATGTGCATGACTCGCCCCGCTTTAAGTTTCAAATTTTTAAAAGATTATAGAAGAAACAACAATACAGAGGGATTTACGGCGTCTCAGCATATGCCCTTATTTTACAAGTACTTATTACTTGGCTCTTTTTATAAGCTTTCTAATCATTAAAACGAATATCGTTTTGTTAATAATTGGGGCGCTATTAACCTAACTATTAACGACGTGCTTACAATTCATAGATATTTGAAACTAAATTTAAGCAAAGACTCGCCCTCGCCGCCTTTGAAACTTATAAACGTCATCTAGATCTCATTTTTTTTTTTCTTCTGTTTGCTTCCGTAGACTGGCGATGTTTTTGCCATAAACTGCTCGGGCATCCTCGTTGGGAAATCAGAAATATTGTCTTCTTTCAGCTCGCACGTCTACATCTTATCACTTTTAGGAAATTTCATTCCGTTCCAATTCGTTAGTTTGGTTTGCTCTACCCTCTCCACGTTTACTCGATTCGCTCCAAGAACGGGCTGGCTTCATAGAGGAATTTTGACGCAGTTCAAGCTCTCTTCTCTTTCGACCTTCCTGTCTTCCGTTCCGACGAAGCTTTATACCGCTGATGGGCCGTTCTCAAAAAGTTTTAATATCGTTAAAACTAAAAGCGTTGCGCTTGACGGAGCATCTCGTATAGCCGAGAAGATCAGGCTTCTTATTGATAGTCACCAGCACGCCATAGATGTTTTTTTTCTAAAGTATGTATGAGTACATTGCCCCCTAAATAAATATTTAGCTTCAAAAATAAAAGAAAACGTATGATTTTTCTTGCTAGGCCGGTTATTTAAGGCATTTTCATGTTGACTCTGGATGTTCCTTGAGGCGTTAGGCGTCTTAGGAACTGATGGTTCTTCAGCTTGCTGTTTGTGTCTATGCGAATGCGCGCGAAAATTTGACACTTTTTGTGTGTGATTTTGGCCGGTTGACGCGTTTTCGCCCCAGCACATATATGAAACGAGAGCACAGTACCGTCACCGGCAGCTCAAAAAAAAAAAAAAACGCGAAAAGTGTTGAGCTGGTAATTTGAGCTAGTTTGTACTTCAACATGATAGAACAGCGCACAGAACACCTCCGTGTTCTGTGCGCTCTTTTATTATGTTCATGGCAAGGTGTCGCCCATTATTTTCTGGATTCTTGCATTCTCGTTCGTTCGTTTTTAAGGCGAAAGCCTTAGTTGTCCCATTACGGGAAAAGCTGCGGTGTTGGGCCCTAAAGATCGTAACACCAACACGACATCAAGCACGCGCCCGAGAAATAAAGCACAAAGACCGCAGCAACGCTGCAGGATCGCAACGCTGTCGCCGGTCGCGATCCTGGCGGCGTTGCCGCAGCGTCGGTGGATCTGGCAGACGGCCGTTCTGCTGCAGGTCGCTGGCCAGCTTGACGGTTCACAGAAACTTTGGCAGCCGGAAGCTGGGAATCCGCGACGGCAGCGACACTCGTCGTTCGCTCGTGCTTCTTGCCGGGACTTAGTGCCAAGCGTCAGGACCGCTATGTCCGACGGCATGACACACCGTTTTTTCTTTTTTCTCATGTAATTTGTTGTAACTTAGCACCCATTTTCGACGCATCATGGGGCGGGGGGGGGGGTGATGACGCTAAACCATAGCCTCTTATATACTGACAAAGCCTGCAGATCGCCGCGAGCAGCGGCCGGCGATATGGAAAAGGTGGAGCGGTAGATAACGGATGGCGAGGAGAGCCACGTGACTGGCTCCCCGCTGTGGCAAGACGCCGAAACACGCTTCTCCCGAGCGAACAAGTGTGTTTCGGGTCCTCGCCGCTGCAAAAGCTGTGCTCTGACGTCCAGGTTTCCCAAGAAATGGCTCTTGGATGATCTGTGCTACCAGAACCTCGCGCTTCAGATCTGCGACCGGCCACACTCTGGCTCCGTCGTCGAACTGCCAGGCTTTGTGAGTATAGAGGAGGCTATGATGGCTAAACACACCAGTAGGGGATGCCTTCCTCGCACCACGCTGCAATTATCGATAGCTTAAGAAACGCAGGTCATGGCTTATTGTGCTCGTGCTTCTTGCATTTGTGACTGGTTCTTCGGCGTTGTTATCAGTTGGTGCAAGAATCTCATTGGACATGTAAAGCCATAATTTAGAGAAGAAACTAAATTGCTGCATACGTTGCGTCACATCGATTTTCCCGCTATATTTGGAGCGGGCAAACTGAATTGATGTGTAATGTCTGTAACTTCCCATCATGGAAACGCTGCGCGCTTTGCATTCTGGGACGTTACAGACATATACACCAATTAAACTTCCCCGCTAATTTTAGCGGAGAAACCGAATTTATATATTACTATGTGACGTCCCATACTGCAATACTGCGCGCGTTGCATTATGGGACGTCACAAGCTACGGTCTCAAGAAATGGGGCTTCACAAAATTTGAAGCAACTAGCCAAAGAACGTTTCACGTTTCTAAGATTCTAGGGGTTCGACGCACCCCGAGTTTCCTAAGCCGCCCGTGACTGTATAGTGTCGTGCCGTATTTGGGTCTTCCTTCATACACCAGGCAGTCCTCTTCGACGCGCTACCAGGAAGATAAGATAAAGACCAAGTGCAGCTTCTGTGACGTCGCAGACAGGTTGACGGGGTTGACGGCTTATCACCCGGACGAGAAATGCTGAGTCACTGAGCTGTGGACGCATGCGCAGCGTCCGATATACCGCACAGCAGGGCTACAGCGCATGCTCACAAGGCGTTCCACAGCCCAGCAGAAAAAGATGGCAGCGCGCAGAGGGCGATTTATGGCAAAGGTCTATACGGCGTGCAAGTTCATCTCCCACGTGCACACCTCGTGCGCTTGTCCCCCCCTCCCCCCCCCCCAAACGAGGCCACTTGACTTTGTTTCCCCCACCCGACGTCAAGCAATGACGGCGCGAGTTTGGTTGCCTTCTCATCGTGCGTTCCCTGCGCCTTGTCAATGTTTTCCTATGGTTGGCGTGCTGCTCCTTGCATTCTGATCGCCAAAGATGCATTTTAGAACACTTGCTCGCTATGTAGATGTTTTCAAGCACGGCTTCTGGCACCCACGTCTTGCTGCTGGTGTGGGTAGCTCGTCTCAAAGTGAAGCATTGCAGAAGCGTACGTACGGGTTCCAGACTGGAGCCCAGAAAAAGCTTTTCCCATCCACGGTGGCCAGACCAACTCTCAAAACCCGGCTGTTTGGAAACGTCTATTGCGCTGAATTCAAAGAATGGTACCTTAAATGTATTTTCGTAGCGACAAGCTATTTTTCGTACAACCATGTCCTGTAAGCTAGGGATGCAGCTACAAAAACCATTTGGGCTTGAAAACAGATTTATTTCTTCAGGAACATCATTAAGCTTTTTAAAGCTACAGCAGTTAGTAGCCCGTTCCCCCGGTTTCGCGACGGCGCGAGCGTAAAAAAGAATAAACACTTTTCGCGCAGAACTTTGCGGGAAAATTATTGTTATGTGACCTGACGTCTTGGGACCTACAGAAAAAAATCATGTTTTTACTAAATTTAGCAGAAAATATTTGCGTCGCATTACTTATGCGCCGACTAAGTTTCCCCTCTCAATTTAGCGGAAAACATTGTTATCTGACCTAATGCACCAATTCACTTTTCCAGCTAAATATGGCGCGAAAACACATCACGACCTTGTTCCCGATGCCGAAACGCATCGCGATCGTCGCACAATTTTTAATTTGTTCAAGGCGGAGTCTACGAACAGTTCTGACATTTGTTTGTTTACTTTCAAGTTTAAATTTAATCTTTACTTTGCCGCTATACTTTTGGAGGTATCCCAGACAACAAGTTGCTGCTACTCCGCAGGGTCTGCGAACTCTTTATGTAGGAATCAAAGAAAAAAATATTTTTACCATTCTAGTAGTTACGCCTTCTAAGGATGTAAGCTAATAAAATTACAATATAGAAATCACTACAAAGATATGATTGAGAGTCATTTAAAAGATTTAAAAGTAATGCGTTGTTAAGTGTAAAAATATACCAATCCAAGAAGACATTAAACAAAGATATAAGCCATGAAAAAAGACGCATCCTTCGAAACAATAAATATATCGCTGTTCCCCAAAGTTTTTTTTTTAACTTTAATTGCATGAATTGTTTGACGGAGAGACTCGAAATAATAATGTATGGTACCGAGGAACAATTCATTTCTAGGAACAACGAGTACTAATAGTGCATTTATTTTTAGTTGGCTTCAGAAGTTTGGAGTCCAAGGACTCACGTCCCTGGACTCCACATTTCTAAATTTCTGACGTAAATCAAACTGAAAGATTTTTAACGCGAAAACACGACTGCTGCCAGCACCAGTCTTTGCAAGTGTTCGAGCGTCAAAGTGGTAGAACTCTCAAACAGTGCCGCTGTGCGTAAATTGAAGCTTCCACAGACCGCCAAGAAAAGGGTATTCTACACGGGTCAGTGACACAAAATATATCACAAAGAATAATATCACTATTAAAAAAACAAGCGAAAGACGTTTAGAATTCTCTGAAATGCCGAATTTGAGCGCAGCTCTTCAGGAGGACGCGAGGAGGGTAAGGAGGTGAGGGTATGTCTATGCTCCCCCTCCATACCCTCCCTGCTCCTCTCCTGCCTTCTTCCCCATTTAGCGGGAAATTATCGCCAAAATTTCCCGCTAAATTAAGCGAAAATTTCCCCGCTGATTTTAGCGTGAAATTTAGCATACATTTTCCCACTACATTTAGCGGGGAAACTAAATTGGTGTTAAGGTCACGTGACGTCAATTCCCCTCAAAATTTAGCGTGACGCCACATGTTACGTCACGAGGGTTAAATTTTCACGCTAAATTTGTCGGGGAAAATTTTTCGCTAAATTGGAGGGAAAGTTTTCCGCTAAATTTGGCCGAAACGTTTGCCCGCTAAATTTAGGAGAAAATTTCCCACCAAATTTAGCGTGCAAATTTACCCTCATGACCCCCGTGACCCAATTTTACCCTCGTGACGTCGCACGTGTTGTCATGAGGGTAAAATTGGGTCACGAGGGTAAAGTTGTGTGACGTGTGACGTAATTATGGGAAACGTCCCATAATGCAACGCGCGGTTAAGCCGACGCCGCTCAACCCGGAAACGAGCGTCTAAGAGCTGCGCTCTAAAAGAATAACGCCAACATTCATTTAAATGAGACGCAGGTACTTGCCATACGTTTATAGTTTTAGAGGTCTTATGTTTGGTTCACGAGAGAGCTGTACACTTTAATCTTCTCCCGCTTCCGACTAGAGCCACCGGCAGCTCACAAAACGCTGGACGTAACTTATGGCTATGCAATAGGTTACGTCGTTATTTTTTATGGTTATTTATCTTTTAATTTTTTTTCCGATTCACTCTATATTAACCGATGAAGCAAGTCAACCTGTCGTGGATGCCGTATTCCTTCGAAAAACTATACCCATCGTTTGTGACCATTCCCTTTTAATACAATATACGCAATAAAACATACAAAAAGAACTGGAACGCTTTTAGGTAAAAAATACTTCTAACGTAAGGCGAAGAAAGTTTCAAGCTGAAGAAAACGAGGTAACAAAGACAAATGAAAACAAAACAGCGGTAGTCTGCGCTGTGAAAAAAAATAATCAAAACAGTTTGCCCTACATTAGCTATTGTTCAAGTAAACAGCGTTCACATTTTATTTTCCCCCTTTCTACTGAAATGCTGTCTGCCGTTTCCCGTCTTTTTCTTATTCTCTCTGCTTCTGTTTTGGACTTTTGGTTCCCAAGTAACTTTCTTTTTGACGAGTCTGGCAGACCGAGGAAACTTTGCGGCGAAGAAACGACGTAGGCTTTAATTTTACGCTCTACTGACTCCCGAAAGAGTTACTCAAACTGTACCCTCCTCTTTGCCGAGTCGGTTGTAATCCGGCGTGTCAATGTTCGTGTGCGAGCGCGCGTGGAACTCGCCGCACTGCTGCTTGTTATCGTCTTTTTCTGAGGTTTTCTTATACCGGTGGGTGTGCCTCGTTTGGCAAAGTGTGTCTTTGTGCTTCTGCAGGCTTTGTCGGCGCATTTTTATGTCAGATCCTGGGCTCTGTCTACTTCGTCTTCTGCAAACGTCCTTGGAGGTTTTCGCTTCTGAGACAGGCAAGAATCCAGTTTTTTTTTCGAGGCTCTTTTACTGCTTTACAAATTAATAGCATTTGTTCTAGTTTTCCCCTCGTGAGTTTTTATGTACACTGAGCGACAGCGGTAACATGAGCGAGCAATTGCAAATTCTCCTGTTTCTTCTTTTTTTAAGTTGTTACCAAGTTTGTTACTGTGTAGGAAAGAGCTCATTCGAGCCACAAAACAAATACATCACTGGAATAAAAACATTCTACTCCGCTAATTTGGAATAGACAGCGCGCCTACAGCGCCAAACTCTCCCCTAGCGGTGTGAACAGCCCGCGTCTCAAAGAACGCACCGCCTAGTCCCTGCTGTCGCACTTCTGCGCTGCACCAGGGAGAGGGCTTTTGCCGGCGCGCCGAGACACAGGGTCCGTCAAGACAGCAGAAGCAGCTATCTTCGCTGTTTGAAAGGCTGTCACGGCGATAGATGGCGGTAACCATGTACCCGCAAACTCAGAGGAAAGATCCCATAGCCAGCGCGCGTCCAGCCGTTCCAACTACCCAAAAGCTATCGTCTTTAGTGACAGAAAATTTTAGTCGAGTTAGGCCCGTGGCCTGGTAAAGAATATACGTTTAGAGCACCGACAAACATTTTTGCCCTTCATTACTCGTTTAATGGAAATTGTAAAGGAGCTCCGATATTCTGTTCTCGCCAGGGGCAGAACATCGAATCGTTAACACACCAACCAATAGACCACTCCGATATTAGCCTCTCCTGTGCCGTTATATTTGACTGCTGTGCACTGTTGCAGCACATCTTGAGCATGCGAATAATCATGTCTCGTTAGTATGAACACATCCATTCCCGAAAAGTTATCCATAATCTGAGCTGCCCATAATAACGAGACAAGCATGCTTCTCTGTTAAATAAACACTCTCGTTTCCCCGAAGAAAATGAACTAGTATAATGTCATTTGCCCATAGTAATATGAGACAAAAATGTGTTTATATTGTTAGGCAAAGAGGATGGCGCCATTTGTATGCTAGAGCTAGAAGAACGGTCGAGCGAGCAAGGACGACGGCAGAAACTCACGACACGGGGTCGTCGTTATGACAGCAAAAAATAAATAGTCGCACGTTTTCGAAATCTGCTTCAGTCGTTATTAAAACTTGTAGT
The DNA here is from genome assembly GCA_037355805.1 of Ixodes ricinus. Classification (NCBI taxonomy): domain Eukaryota; kingdom Metazoa; phylum Arthropoda; class Arachnida; order Ixodida; family Ixodidae; genus Ixodes; species Ixodes ricinus. Next base: position 104,220 of record JAZHYW010025922.1, on the reverse strand, counting down.
TTAAGCGAAAATACGGCGTCGTCGAGGAAGCGCAAAGACTAACAATATACCCAGTTTCGTCACTAAAATATTCTCTATTTAGTGAGGTATTCATATATAACGGCACCTTCCTGTGCTCCGATAATATGCAGATCTATATTGCTATTACTTAAAACTCTCTAAAGTAGATAACTTTTTTTTCTCCGTGGAACCGACTGCGGAGGGAACATGTGACCGAAATCTTTCAGTGACAGTATACATCTTTGCCAGTGGGATCCAGGACTTAACCACGAACCGCGCGCCGAGGTGGGGCGGACCTACTCTCCAACCAGGACGCTCGCTGCTTTCCGTACAATGTTGCCAAGCATCTCTAGCGAAAGAGGAACATATATTTTAATGAATACAAGAAAGGAAACGGAATGCACCTTTCCTGTCTTCGGAAGCGTCTTAGCACGTGGTACGTCGCTATTTGCATCACAGTTAGAACCAAAATGAAAATATAAACGCTTCCGCGGAATGCAAGCGGAAGGACGTGAGGAACCGCATATAGCTATTGCGTCATTCATGACTGCGCTCGCGACATCGCTGGGTTCCCACGACGCGTCCACACAGAGGTTGGGATCGTTATGACGTCTGCTCCAACCCCATAAACGCCTCCTAAAAAAGAAAAAAAAAAAACGAAATGTTGTTTTTTTTAACATTACGGTTTAGGGCAGCCAGTCAGCGCTTATTATCAAGCGGATTTGGGCTTTTTCAATTGAGGCCAGCGTAATATCAATCGCTTGTCGTCTCTGTTGTTTTTTCATAACCGGAATCTCAACGTTCTGCATTTCATAGTTCAATTTTTTGTGAATCCCTCGGATTGGTTTTTCATTGACTTGAAATTAAAACACTTAAGGTGCGAATAACATCAAACTTTCTTGTCTTCAAGATTTTTTTTCTTAGTTTATAATTCGATGAGAAGCCTCAATTCCATTTCATTGATTAGTACCTAAAAATGTATACTCTTTCACTAAAAAAAGAAAGAAAAGATCTTACTTTAAATATTGATTTTAATTATTTGATTTGAGTAACTATTGTTTCTTTCATTTTGATCTCAAGAGAGACTGCGCATGCTCTGTTTCATTGTGATATTTGGTAGCGTGTTTCCGTTTTAAACTAAGTCTGACCGCACCCTGCACGTGGATACAACCAACACAAGCGGCTACGCTACTGTCGTCGAGGCACTTCATCGTCTTTGAGCGTTTGCTATAAACCAGTCGGGCTGTACAGAAAAAGTATGGAATTGCTAAGGCGCTTTCGCCGCGCCTCGATTGGTTTAGCAATGGATATAAACAAATGCACAAAAAAAGACGCCCTTGACGATGCACAGTTAAGGTCATGCCGATCCCCCATATTGGACTCGTCAGCGGACTCTTCGGTCAAACTTGGAGTGAAACGGACTTCAACACTCGCAGAAATCGGGTCCAACTCAAAACTTTTTTTACTAATAAATTATAATAAAGGTCTCATCTACGAGCAGTTTGCAAGGTCTGAAAAGATTAAGTATAGGTTCAAAGTTCATTAGTCTTTTTTCATCTGCGTTGTGAACTCAAGATTTTTTATTAAAATTTCAGGCACATGCACCAACTGGGCGACAACGTCGTTGGGTCGACCGCTTACCGCCCAGGAAGGGGCAGGACACACAAGACCAGGCTCCTTGTCGTATTCTGAACACGTACGTGCTCTCCCCCACCGGCAAGCAGGATTCAGATCAATCCAGGGAGACGGACTGGCGCATCGGCAAGTCGGGGCTTGTCGACGTATCTGCAGATTTGGGAAGACCGCAGGCGTTTTCTGTTAATCATGAACGCAAACGTTGTGCGTACGTGTCGCCGAAACTATAGCGCACTAACCCTGTACACGTTTGGTGAATAGGGCTTCGGTGCGCTGCCATCTGAGTGATGCTGGCTCTGCGTAATATTTTCTGCAATGTTGATGTCGGCGAGGGCACGTCTACCAGGCGCGCGAGGGCGGGATGGGCACCTCGGCTACAGTTGCGTTTGAGAGCGTTTGAGTGCGCTTGACTGGCGTTGCGGCTGCGAGAAACCAAGACATTCCTGCTTCTTTCTGTCTCGTGCCAAGATGATTAATTGAGTCGACCCCAGTCTTCATATAAATCACCGATGTGCCAGTGACTCTGCTGTTTCTTCGACGTGACGCTGTCAAACGCACTAAACGATTTCAAACGCAAAATGTGCGAGGTTTTACTTTTCGAACGCAGGGGAGGTATCTACGCACAATCGTATCATCAAACATTGGTAGAAAGGAACATTTATAAAAACCTCTTTAAATAAATCTTTTAGCAGTCTGATGGAGATTCGCATGTCGAAAAATAAAATTTACGCGAAAAAAACGATATTTTGGTAGAGCCATATTGACGGCGAGATATTTATTTTCAATTGGCGACCAAAGTCCATGAAGTCACGGAATGGTCATACACTTTTTCTACCTCAACGAGATGGTCATGCGACCTCGACGTGGGACTGCCGGAAACTTTTTCCTCGCAACCGAAATGCCGAAAGAGAAAACAAGTGGAAACAGATTATTACCGACCGAATCACGTCTGGCGACGTCAATAATTTTTTTTTTCGCATAAAAATAATTTTGACTTTAGTGTCCCAACCAGATTAGGGTGTACCAGGATGCGGCTGAGCTAACAAGCAAATAGTCGTCCCAAAACAAGCCGAAAGAAAGCGGCGTGACCTTCGTGGAAGTGGAAGTTTACAAATGTACAAGTTCTGAAAATGGTTTAATATTATTAAAATGAGAAAAGAACTTGCTGAAATATGAAGACAGAGTAAAAGCAGCAACAGTTATGCTAACTGCCAGTGCATGATTAGCGCCTCAATTATACGCAGTCATCGTCGCATATGTCCGACTCTTCCGAAAATCCTCAGCCTCAACATTCTGCTGAACGGCGTGTATGTTTTTCGAGGAAAGCTGCAACGTCTTTGCGGTCGGTTGAAAGTCATAGCAGACGCCTCAAAAACTTGGGGCCATAACGTACGCTGAGGATGCTGCTCGGCATAGGATTATTCATTCTGTTTCGGTAGGGCGACTTGACGACGTTCACGTGACAACACGCGCTCGACGTCGGTATTGCTGAGGGGCATGGCCAACAACGACCGAGCGAACTCTGTTATTTCTCGAAACAGCTTTCGCTTGCTCTGCATCCGCGAAATCTAACACTTTCACCCAAATATGAAACACAGCTTCGTTGTTCTGTATCATCCAGGAAGAGGGCACCGACTTATACTCAGTGTCCAGGAGACCGCATCTCTTTAACAATTTGAGGAGGCGCGCATCCCAAAGGGGCGCTTTTACTCTGGCTCAGTACGCTTTCTCGGCGAGAATGAATTCCTAGAATCCAAAAGCTGAAAGTTGCGGTGCAAGCCCAAGTTGTACTTGCATTGCAGCCTCCACAACGCAGTTCCGTGCATCTCATTTTTCACATCTCTTCTTCCTTTCCAGGGGCCTATTTCGGACGCAGCCATCTCTGACGTTGAATTTGGACTCCAAAATCCACAGCAGAAATTGGAAGAGGGGGTCGCGCTGTCTTCCAGTTTGACTTCCAGGAGCCAATCTCCGGCAGCCGATGCGATACACGGGGTTGATCACTCTGCAAATCATAGATCGGAAGAGGTTTTGAAAAGCAATCAACGAGTTTCAGTACATTTCATGGAAGCTAAATAAATTGTTTGTGGTCGGGATAGAAACCAAGAAGAATAGTTCTTCCCAGTTTATCTGTTTGGCAGATACTTCAGAGTTGCAAGTGCATCAATTCTGTATGTTTACTTGCTTGTGCCCTTAATATGTCGGGGACCAGCGGTAAACTTTTTTCTTTTTTATTTCGTGATGTATAATATATTCCTATTTTTGATTTCAGGAGGGCCAGGTGTCTGAGTATTTTGGTGTTCCCGTCTGAATAAACACCGAGTAAAAAAACTTTTTTTTTTTCAATTAAAAGAGTTTTGCTGCTTTGTTATCCAAAAATGACTCACATTCTGAAACATTCAACAAAGTGAGCAAACTCTGTATTTGTGGAAATTTTTGGTAACCCACTTTACCGATAAAAATAAAACATGAATTATTGCGTTTTTCGACAGTGCTTGCAAAAAATGCTCATTGTTTATTGAGACCGTTCTAGATGGATGAAAGTTCACTAAAACCTTTTCGGAAGTGAAAATGGCTTAAAATACCCCCGCAAGATTTTTACTATCAAACGGCACATTGAAACTATTTTGGCAAGAGCAGCGGAGGTCTGGTACCGTTTTCCGACCTGTTCGTAAGGGGTGACGGATGAGCTCACTTAAAGCTCTAATGATTTTTTTGTTCGGGGTTTCAAAATATAGATTTGATCAAATTAAAATTTTGATGATAGTGGCTTACCACTAAATTCTCTGCAACAGTGTTATTTATCCCAATTCTTCATTACTCATCCCCAGCGATAATTTCAGCAAGTTAAAACCCCTATAAAAAAAACATCAACGATCTCTGAAGGTTCGTCGTTGCTGGTACATGAAAGTTTTGTGACAGCAGCTCGAACTCATAAATACCCAGCGCCGCTTTACAACGCTACTAATTCTTTCACAGGCGAAGAATAAAAATAGTAAGATAATTTAACGGCAAACAAAGTGTTTTCGTTCAGTGCCTGGCACAAATTGTGCGCAGCAAAACATCCTCTGACAAAAGGAAAAAGAAATGAAAAAGAAATACACTTCCTGCCGATACTGAAGGAGGAAAACAACAAGGCTCTGGCCGTTGTTTCCACATCGCGTATTCCGACAGATGTTGTCTCGCGTTCGTTGTTGCTGTTCTAGGGACGAACAACCGATTTGAACGGGCAGCACTTTTCAAAATATCACCAACTTGCACCTTCCACCTTTTTTTCCAGCGTTGCCCTGTTATACAGTATCGATGAGAAGATATTTGAGTGAAAGTACAGGGGATGGTCGCCGTAAGCGCGACGCAGTTAGCAAAATACGTTTGGGCCGATTTTTCTTTGTTTTCGACGGGACAAGGCGTGCTCGATATGCCCTTCGCTCCGCCCTTCGGTAGTCTGTTTTGTTGCTGACTGTGGCCTGTAAGCGGCTGCCTGTTCGCTGGCAGGCGATCAAGCCTGCACCCTGCATTGCCGGTGGTAATGGCATCCGAGGAAGCCATGCGCTAAAGTACTTGCCTGAGCGTACAAAAATAAGGTTCGAGAGGGGATTAATTACCGATAAAGGTTTAGGGACCAATAAGTGAGTCAGGACTTAAGCGATGGGGTTTGTCATTGCACGTCAGCTGATTTCGATGCCGACTTTTTCTTCTTTTGTATATACTTCCTCGCACGCCCGTGTTCAAACGTTGTGTTTGTGGTGTCAGCGCAAGGTATGTGGCAGTGTTTTTATTTTCTTGATACCGTTGAGAAAACTACGCGCGCCAGTTGCTCTGCTGATAACTTTTCAGGAGGATTCAGAAACGTTGATTCGGTTTTATTTCACTGACAATTATTCAGCAGGCCAAGTCGTCAGTTGATGCTTTGCATATATATTATAGTTTGTTAGAATCAAGATTGAACCCGTCTCAATGTGGCCTGCAGTCTGAGTTGAATGCCCAGGCGGATCGTACGATCTCTATTTCTGATCCACGTTCACATCGCTTTGTCCAACAATAACATAGGTATTTAATTTAGTTGCCCGTAATGGCTGTAAAATTAACCCACATGGTCTTTTTATAATTTGACTTATGAGACTTTTTTCCTTCATTTTACTACTCACATTTGTGTTTTTTGTATCAGCTAAGGCGTTTAAGCTAGATGGATTGTTGTATTTACCGACATTATTTGGTAAACTCTGTCCTATACATCCTGAAGAAAATTTTTTGGCCCGTTTAAAAGCGCGGGTTTTATAGAAGGTTCGCTGAAGCTATCGGCTGACTATAAGATCTATTTTTCAGCATTCAAGGGAGTATTAGGCGCTTTCGTTTCTTATGTACTTCTGTGGTTCAAAAAATGGCAAATTTATTTTCACATAAGCGCCTGCAAATACTTCTCTCCGTATTCATTGTATCTAATCCACTTTGATCAGAGACAAAATTTTTCTCTTCCGATATTTTACTATTTTAATATTGAAACAAAATGTAAAGGCCTATCAAAAAAAGCACATTACCAGAAGTGAAAAAAAGGCCTTGGCTCAGTCCTTAGCGTTGTAAACAGAGAAAATGTAAATTTCATTTCAGGGTTTCCCTGTTTTATATTTTTTTCTTTTTAAATTTTGGTTCAAGGTTTTGACCTACAGAATTCCGCAAAACACGAAACATAAAAAAATGTATGTACTATTAAAAAAAAAAACTATTATTACCAAGTTTGAGAAGACTGTAATTTAACTTATATTATTTATTTATCTAGAGTGCAGTATTCTTGTTTTGCCCTTTTACTACTTACAAAATTAGAAATTGTAACCTAAAAGAGCAAACAATAATAGCATGGTTCGAAGTAACATAAGAGTCAGGATATAAAATAAATTAACCAGGTAATAAAATAAGCATAACGCCCCGTTCCTACAAGCACGTACGCTAGCGAGAAAAATAATATAGTTTTACTAGAAGCTTGGAATTACGGGACTATATATATTCAGCGTCTGTGCGTATGTGTTTTTATACGTAAAACTGCTTTATTTTCTGCCTTATGGTGTACCATTAAATGCGGCGTGAATCCTTTTGGGGGGAAATGATAACATAGCCGCCTAAAACAATGCATGTGTGATGATCGCTGGTATCGCCACGGTAAAGAAGAAGACGCGTTTCGGGGAGCGCGTGCCAGAACAACGAATGGAGATAAAAATAAGGGAAGCTCTTAAGACTGAACGCCGTCGCTTTTTGGCCATCACGTTACACTATGCGGCAGCGGTGGGATGGCCACCGAACCTGCACACCCTGTCTCTGCCGGATCGTCTTCACCGGCGAGGGAAGCCGAGTCATGGGCAAGCTCTTCTGCAGGAGCTGCGCGGCAGCCAACGGTTGGGACGACGCCAAAAAGCTGGTGTACCCGCTCGACACGCCCCGAGGATGGGCCTGCCCGAGGCATCTGCTGGCCTCCGACCAAGACAAGGCCACTTTACCCGCACTAGTGAAGGCGTTGACACTTCGTTTGGTGCGATGGGCCAGCGTGCTGTGTCTGCGGCACAGTTTCGGTCCCGCGGTCATCAACCCACGGAAGCCCTAGGACGCGTACGCCTGGCGACCTTGTGGACCACTCTTGGACAGGCGTATCCAGAGGTGCTCACTACAGGGCGACCCGATGATACAGAAGAGCAAGTTCATGGCCCTCCAATCCAAGCTGCGCGACAAAGTCACGCCGCAGACCCTGCAACATTTGAAAGCTCTTGAGATAGCCTTATTGCTAACATCCATTGGGCAACTGTCTGCGGGTACGGGGACACCAATGCTGTGCGCCGCCGTGGGTAACACTTCAGAAGCCACTACGACCAAGCGATCCCATTGCGGTGTTGGCAACGCAGGGCTGACCTTCGCGCCACAGCAACAAGCCTACCGAGTCGATTTCCAGGATCACGGGAACGTGGTGCTGGACTCTGGTGTTTTTGCCTATGAGGCAGCCGTCACCGTTTCCGCTTCTCTGCCGGTTGCGAAAGAGCACCGCGCTGCATCGACGAATTCTTGCTGGCGGTGTGCTCAGCAGGGCGTCGATGATGGGCGAAAGCTGCGTCACGTCGTTGTTCTTCGGGAAGGTCTGCCGCGGTGAATAAGACCGTAAACGTCGCGAGCGCTTACAGCGTTTACTATCCGCCGGGGAAGGCCGTCGACAACGAATCAGCATTACCATGTTGCTTTCCGGCCGATGCGAGACGATGAAGCCACACTCGCTGAGTTGGTCAATCCAGCGGGCGACTTGGCCTTCCGGCTCAGCCAGGCTGAAGCGCGCTGTGATCCGTCCCGCAGAATCGTCCGCTATAGGAAACAAAGTGTAACGGACGAAATAAACCAGCCAGCATTTCTTCTGGTCACACCAGCGGCGTTCAGGTCCGTGAGGGTACGACTGCCGTAGGCGATTCTTCCCATCCTGTAATGGCATAGTACCGCGCCGATACCGTTTTCACTTGCGTCCGTGTCGCGGATAAGCGGTGGGTCAAAATTTGGAAACGCCAGACCGGAGAAAGTTTGTGAGGCGCTGTTTGAGCTTCGATGAGTTCGGCACTACGTCCAGACGAATTAAACTTGCAGCGCGGAGTGCTCTTCGCAACCGGTAGTTTTCAAGGTTCGTCGACGGTCAGCTCAAGGGGCAAACACCAGAGTCAAACACCTGTTCCCGTGATCCCCGAGGCATGATACCGTTGACCCCGACTCCGTTCATGATGCACTGAGGCGGGCATCTGCGCGCCAAGACACTGAAGAAGGCCGCAGAAAGGTTGATTCGGAATGGCACTCAGCAGCTGACCAGCCGGAGATGTTGGTGCTCCGCTCGTAGCGCACCAAACCCCAGACCACGAGCACTCACTGATTCAGGAAGCGGCCACCTCTCCTTTTGATCGCGTGGCTATTGACATCACTGGTCCGTTCTCAATGACAGAAAGAGGCCACAAAGGGCGACCTTGCGGTGAGCGACTTCCACTCGATAATAGCGTCTTCTGAAACTCAAGAAAGTGCCAAGGAGGTCGCCAGCCTCGTCCACAACTTCTTCAGCTCTCTGCTACGGGATACCATCAGCATCATTATTCCGACCGTTGGCAGAACTTTCGAGAGCAACGTCTTTCGAAATGTGCTCAATTCTGGGCATACGAAAGGCAAGCGCACCTCCCCTTACCACCCCCAGTCGGACGGATTGGTCGAGCAGATTTCAATCGCATCGGCCAGATGAACGGGCTTGAGTGCGGCCGCCACGAGCAGGACACAGACCTGACTGGGACATCAGCCTCTCTCGTCATGATGTCCTATCGCTCGAGCGGCATGAGTCGACTGGTTGCCAGTCCTTATTACTTTCCGTTCTTCGGTGCAGGAAAACATGGTTGTCCTGTTTTCGACATACTGACGTGCACGGCCACACTATCATGGCGTCGATGTCCGGTTACGAACAATACGCATCGCGTCTACGGACATCATTGGCAAAAGGCTCGCGACCATGCAATCGTGACCCATGAAAGCAAAGGATGTACAGAAGCGCATTACGACAGCACGATCAGCGAAGAAGACTACAACCTGGCGACAGAGTTTTTCTATCTTCACCCGCCCGCTGTGCCGCGAGGACAGTCTCAAAGGCATACAATGGTTGGGTCCATATGTAGCTCTCAAGAAGCATCAACAACGTGTACAAAATTCAGGAAGCGCAGGAAAAGCGGAAGCAAAGTACTACAACCGTTGAAGCGGGTAGCCGATGGAAGGAGCCAGTTTTGTTGCCTGCCAGACGTTATCACACGTCACGGATAACAACTATTTCACCTGCACCCTGTACTCAAAGATCTCCTGGACATAATAATCACAGAAAACGAAAATAATGACCTGGCCCTTTGCCCCAGCAGTCCCCGACTACCCAGACACATCTTGAAGGTGATGATCAGTACTTCGATGCGGTCGATACGTCTGTCTACCACCGGTGGCCAGCAGCCGAGGATCCGCAACTGGCCGACGCTCTGAGAACCCACCGCTGTTAGACATCCTCGACAACGAGCTTCACGTCGACGACCAAGCAGAGGAAAACGGGGACCAGGGCACCGACGGAGGCCAGCACAATACGCCGCCGTGCAAACGATGCCGACCTCCTTGGACGACGATCAACTTCCAGTCATTCTGCTGCCCCCTCGATGACGTCACTCCAACGGACTTGCCCGTAGACGTGCTGCCAGCAGGCAGAGCCAGAAAAGCTGATACATCCTTCGACCACGAGAAACATTGAGTCGACCCGCGCGGTATCGCGATTGAGTGCCCCGAGCGTGAGAAGCCTGAGTGCCGGACGGCAACTTCCGCGGTGAAGGGGGATAGTGTGATGGATCGCTGGTATCGCCACGGCAAAGAAGAAGACGCGCGCTCTGGGGGCGCGTGCCAGAACAACGCGGATGGAGATAAAAATGGTAGCCCTAAGACCGAACGCGCTGTCGCTTTTTGGCCATCACGTTGGGCTACGCAAAGATGACCAGAGCAGGAAGGCACTTCTACTCTCCACTTATCCATTCAGAGAGCGTTTTGCTTCCTTAAAGAATTACATCTTCCAGAACTAGCCGCCTGCAAGAGAAGAAATTCGCAGTGCACCATTGGGGAGAATACAAACTTCGAAAAGTGCATGTTGTAACCAGGCTTTTTGCTTTCATTGAAACTGCAGATGTATTCAAGCTATTGACCAGTTGCGGCCACATATTTTTTCAAGTAACCATTAATGTTTTAGTGTGAATGGTGTGTTTTGCGGTTATACGGAGATTTTGAACGTATAAAAATGTCGGAGTGATTGCTTCTGTAATAGCAAAACAATACACCTACTTTAAAGTGGTTTTTCTGTTCGTGTATTGCAATCTCCACTGATCTATGGGCTTCAAACATGCAAAAGAAAGGAAAACCGTTTACACCCTGTAACGCCGAATTGTAGAGCGAAGCTCTTGAGAGGAGGAGGGTAGTACTTGAGGAAAGGGTATACCCTCCTTCCTCCTCTTCACCTCGTGATACCGCTCGCTACTCCTCCCCTCCCCCCTCCTTCCTCAACTCCCCTCCTCCTCAAGGTGTGTCACAGACCACGTGTGCAGGGCCGGGCCAGGACCTGGGGCCGCTCCGACCTCGGGGGGTCAGCGTTATCTCGGGGGGGGTCACTTGATCTCATGGCTATGCCGACGGCGATGGCGATGGCAACGCTGACGCCGCTTCGCCGGAAACAGGCGTCTAAGAGCCGCCTCAAAAACAGCCTAAGATTAGATTGATAGACATGATTTCCTTTTGCAGAAACTAGGTTTGCGGCCAGAGTACTACCGTTTTGTTGCTCTTAGGTGCCTGCTCGGCTTGAGCGCCGGCATCGGCGTCGGCAGTGCCGCCGCCGCCGTCGGCGTAAATTCGCGCGGTGGACAGGGTAAATTACTGAATAAACCTGAGGTCCTTCCTCGAAGGACTCGGGAGACTCGTTCTCTCAGCACTGCGAGGACCTTGCCCTTCGGGAGTACTGGCCTTCTTCGAGAGGATCCCCGGGGAGGACCTCGGGTTCCTTAGAGAGGGCCTCGAGGACCCTGGCTCTTCGAGGACCTCGTGAGAACCTCGCTCCTTCGGGAGGACCTCGGGAGGAGCCCAGGTCTTCGAGGACCTCGGGGACCCTGGCTTCTTCGGGAGGACTCAATCTTTCTGTACCTGAGAGGACCCCGCGGCCCTCTCGCTGAGGACCCGAGGACCTCGGTAAAATGACCTCCTCCCGAGGCGGCCTGTGTACCCCCCCTGAGGTCAGGTGACACTTTACTCAGGTCAAGCATACGACCCTCCACGAGGGACAGGTGACCCTGACCCGAGGTCATGTGACCCCCCTCCCGAGGTCACGTGACCCCCCCCCCCCCCGAATGACCCCTCCCCAGTACCCTTCCTGCTCCTCCTCAAGAACTGGGAGGGCCCCACCCGGGCGTTGGTAGGAGTTGTAAACGGCTTTCATTTTTCATTTGTTTGCTTGCAATATGGCGCCGTGATTTAGTAGCTATTATTAAACGCGCGACAGCTCGATCACACGTGATCACTTCCGCACTCCAGTCATATACATTCGAAAATAAATTTGTGATTGATCTGGCCCGTTGCCGTGCTGGACACGATCGCTTCGGGATTGGCTCTGCACGTCCGACGGCGCCCTCTGGTATGTCAAGGGAATCGCAGAATAACACGCGTGTAGGCGATATTTGGTCATGTTTTAATTCACCCATCGGACACGTATCAATCTAATTATGGGTTTTAGCATAGTTAGAGGCTGTAGATTAAGCCACGACCAAGAATAGAATTTTCTCTTAGGGTCTACATGGATAAAACATTTGTCTCGGCATAAGTTTTGCTACGGAATACTTTTTTTTTTTTTTTTTGCAAAAAGCTCTAGACCGTAAGGTTCCCGTGTAATCCAGCATTATAATAGGTGTAATTTTTAATTACTCAGCATGATAAATCGCGTTCCACCTCAAGCGACAATTTCCTATAACCTGATTCATAATCCCCCAAAGAGTAAATTTGTTATATTAAATGAATTTCGCGCTGTCAGCAACCTTCTGACACAGATAAGAAAATGTTAAAGTATTTTTTTCGCTAATACTAAATATAATTCACAATACATCTTGTGCATGTTTCAAATAAGATTAATTCGTCTCCGATGAGCTGCGTCTATATTTTAGACAAAATTAAATTTAAAAAGATTCTCTGTATTTAAGGTAAGAAAATATGCTCCCGTTTCTTCTGCGTTAAGAGAATTCGCAGCAGACCAGAAAACGAAAAAAAGTTTCTTTTTCTCTCTTGTTTTCTTTATTCAGACTCCTTAAATGGCCCACAGCATTTCCTAACTTCGTAATAACAAAATGTTTGGGTCGCAGAATCGTTTTTTTTTCCATTTTTAAGGTGAATATTGCGTTCGATATCTTTTTACAAACTTACTTATTAAAGGGTGCACCATCAAGGAGCGCCTTCCTGATAAATCACTTCGTGTTAGCCGACATAAATGTTATTCGCAATTTATTTAATTTGAGTTTAGTTTCTTCGACTCATCCACTCATATGGCGGTACTCCGTAGAACCCACTTTAATATATATATATATATATATATATATTTATAGAGAGAGAGAGAGAGAGAGATACCGTGTCCTTTTTTATTTTGCAAATTTGTTTTAAAGAAAACTGTAGATGTGAGTTATACGGGCTAGAGACGTTTATGTTGGATAAATGCGCCATAAGTCCATTAATTAACTAAAATTCACTAATTAACTTTTTAGTTAGTGAAAATAGACATATGGTTCCAATTAGAAACTTACTGAGCGTCGTCCAAAACCCAAATCAGTAATTTCAGAAATAATTTCAGCGCGTGAAGCGTGTGCGTGTTGAATTTTCACCACTACGAGCAGGTACAAGGTTTTGGCTAGATTAGAGACGAAGACCAGGCGGGCGCCCACGAACCGGCTAGCCTTTGTGGACACCGCCCACGAGTGGTAACTTTAGTGCACTACGACGCTTCACGCGCCGAAAGTCCATGTGCAGAACATTCATAGCGTTGCTGCGCGCAGACAAAGGAACCGGAACCGAACCGAACCGAAAACCGGAACCGAACCGGTATTTTTTCCGGAACTGAACCCGAACCCGAACCGTTATATTGTTATCGCGATGAACCCGAACCGGAACTGAACCGGAAAAAAATAACGGTTACCGGCTCATGTCAAAACGGTTCGGCCACGCGCTGTTGACAATGAATGTGCTATCAATGCCATTTGTTTTTTAAGTGCCGTCAACTGACACACACCTCGCTTACATATTTTTTCTTCTCCACTCAGTCTTAGGAATATAAACGCTGCATCCATGAATCTTGACAAACGCTGCATCCATGAATCTTGACATAGGAACCAGTATTGCGCTGGTCGCGGCTTGCACGAAAAAAAAAATTAGAAGGCTGTGCAAAAAAAAAAAAATCGCGTCACGGGATTTCATTTTCTCTGCAATCTCGTAAATCCTAAATGCTGCTGTGTGCTCATTTCATAACACGTTTCTAGAACGCGCGAGTTCTTGAAGCTTGCTTCCATCGGAATGAGAAAAGAAAAGGCTGTGGAGTTTGATAATGTTTGAGGGAGAGAAAGAAATTTTATTTACAGTTGAAATGAGCATTCGTGAATTATATCTGCTCTTCGCTGCCCCAACCACCGGTCAGAGTATATCGAGCTATGAAGTGTCAAGATTTACATGCCGTATTTTTTCGTACCGGAAACTCGATAAATGCGGGAAAAAAAAAACAGGGATACAAACCCTAGTCGCTCGCGGAGAAGCGAAGCTGCGCGCACTTTCGAATTTGACAAAGGATCTGCCGAGCTTCTGTTGCTTCCGTCGCCTGCCCAGCGTAGTCATGGGACTCAAGCGGGCGCGTGCGCTCAAACCAACGCTCAGCAGACGCTGGAGTTAGCGCCCGTGACAGACAGCCCTGTCATCAGACAGTCGTTGTTTGCCGCTTGCATTGGCTACAGGCCTTTATAAACGTTATGCACTACTAGTTTCGACGATGTATCCCGTTTCGTATGTGCTGATTTCAGATGTTTTATTTGTAATTTATTTTGATGTTGCAATTTGTCATTTATAATTTCCGGAACCGGTTCGCGAACCGGTTCAGCGCCCGAACCGGTTCGCGGATCGAATTAATCGAACCGGAACTGAACCGGAACAAAATAAATTTACCTGAACCTGAACCGTAACCGAACCCGTATTTTTTTCGGTTCGACACACTGTATATATATATATATATATATATATATATATATATATATATATATGTGTCGTACATGTATATGGACGTCAGTCGCGAACGCACGCCAGTACACTATACACTCACCGGGATCGAATAATACGAGGCGCGACTTTGGTGTGTCTTCAAAAAGAATTAGAAAACAACTCGATAAAAAATTAGAATCAAATTAAAGAGGCAAACAGAAACAAATTGTAGGGCAGTGACGTCTATATCAACTGCCAGTTAAAGAAACGCTGGGGCGTAGCGGGTATTAGGCATCTTACTCCCGATCCGTAGCCGTTTCTTAAGTTTTCTGTAACTATAACTCTTAATCTATGTAAGGCGGGCAATTAGAGAATGCCCTCGAACACCAAATCTGGTTGACGAAAAAAGACAAGTTTCACCGAAATTCTGCAAAACGTTGTCACAGGTATTGCTCGAAAAAAAAGGATAAAAAAAAAGATCGATCATAGTAATCGATCTTTTTTTATCTTTTTTTTCCGAACAATACCTGTGACAACGTTTTGCAGAATTTCGGTGAAACTTGTCTTTTTGTCTTTAATTGTCTTGAACTTGTCTTTATTCGAGTACAAGTACTCGAATTAAAAAAACAAGTAACAATTAGTTTACTCGCGATTACTTAGAAGAAAAGTAATTGGCCGTTATTTGAAAGAGTAAACTTAACGTTTCTGATTACATGCGGGTCTTTGAAAATGACAGAGTTTCCTGCCGATTTGAAAATGAGTCTTGTACTGTGGAGAATTGGATTGGAATCACGAATTTGCGCCCTCACTTATCGTATTGCACCCACCCATTTTGGATAAAACCATACTCTTGTCGGAGATTTGGTTGGAGGATTGCTTGGTAGAAAACTTCCACCAAAAAAAACTGCGCCGTTAAAAAGGGAAGGGAAAATGGTAATTGTCACGAGTATATTTAGTACTTTTCAAAAGTAATCAGAGTACTCTTGTGATTACATCCTAATAAATGAAATCAACTTGATTATAAATATTACTTCAACAAATGATCGATTACATGTAATTTGGTTAGCTGTAAGGTTGCAAGTTGCAAGTCTCAACTCGGTGAGATAACGTATTTTTTACCTAAAGTACTTTTTTAAATGATGTATCGTTAACATGACATCTCCACTCCCCCGCTTCCCTAAATACGCCTCTATAATAAGAATTGTCCATGATAACGAGACAAAAATTCCCGGATTCGGGACTTTGTTCCCTAAAGTGTTGCCTTTATAGCGGGATATCCGGATTAACAGGGATCATTTTAACCGGACATTGATTGTATATGGAGTACGGACCAAGGACTGATATCACACAAATTTGTACTGAAAAAACAGCTGCTCCTTTTTTGACGCATTCTGTGCGGTTATATTTTCTTAATAATGTCTTTTCATTTCATCTTTATAGCCACTGATACCTTAAGAAAAACGGGTGGTGGTTTACTATGTTCACGCTCCTCTCTTTCTGATTGGGTCTTTGGATATCTTCTCGGCTAAGGGCGCCATCTCATTGGTTTTAGAGCGATCATGAGATCTTCGGGAATCGCCAAATAACCAATCAAAACCGAAGAGCGTAAAGCTAATAAACCACGTCCCGTTTTTTCTAAGCTATCAGAGGCTATAGAGATGAAATAAAACAATATAATATTACAGGACTACACCTTAAGTTACGATTGACCATAAGAAAGGGTTCTTACTTAGAAATCACTTGTCCTGATAATGTCAGAATCCGTCGGTCGCCACTGGTCACGAAACTTCGGTAAAAGATTTTGAACAGGATCACACCATGACGCCAGTTTCGGCACTGCCCCGCGGAGTGCATGGGCATTTTCGTTAGGCCCCTCCACTCCGTGTAATGCACCAAAATTCATCATTACAAGTAGTTAAAAAAAACAATCGGTACATTGACATCTTCTTAGCCTGTGATTTATTATTTTATGCAAGCACCGGTCGTTTATTATCGATATCCTACAACATAACTTACAAACAAGCTCCTTGTTGAAACTAAAGGAAGTGTGGAAGTGAGCTCGATCAGTACTGACGTGGTAACCCGCCAGGAGCGGGTGAAAAAACGGGACGGACAACACAATGCTCCAAGCTTTGTTACGTCCGTCCCGTTTACTTTTATCCGCTTCTGGGTTCCCATGTCAGATCGTTACTCTTCAAACAAAATGATGTAGCCAGCTACAAAGAACCAGGCAGTTGAGCGCACGCGGGCTCGCATCACCTCTGCGTGATGGTGAGGTTCACGGCACTCAAATTTCACGGCAATGACGGTATTGATAGTTCATTTTGAGGCAAGAAGATGGAATTAACTATGGCAATTTTTTTAGGAATGTTGCAGAAAATGAAGTTTGATCACTTCACTGTCTGTACAGAGTTAAAGACGCTTACATTCATGAAAAACGCTGTCTGTGTGATGACGCGTCACTGGGTTCTATTGGTGGCTTATTCAAGGTAGTTTAGATATTCCGAAACACTTTCTGGTTGCCAGATTCCAAATTACGCAGGCTAGATTGCAGGACATCTGCCCCTTGTCAACGGCACCGCCGCGCGTGGTTGCGCACAAAGCTCTTCCGCAGGGTTAGAGAGAGGTTTCGTTACCGGTAGCCTATTGAAGTACTCTGGTATTACCCTGTCGCCTGCATATTTATACTTTGGACTTAGAAGAGATAGGGAATGGCTGTAATATATGTTTCTTTGTGAATGCAAACGTATTTAGAAAGAGTCATCAGGTTTTTGTTTTTATTTTGTTTTCTTGTGAAAAACATGAGGCGCGAAGTGTGAGCTTTAGTCTGTGTTTAATCTCGTCTTGTACCGCAGGTATGTCACCGCTTGGCGACAGAAAATTTAGAAATTCCACAACAAATTTGTGAAATAGCTGGGCGAAATTTTTTCTCGCGTATACCACCCTTTTAATTGCAAAAGTAAAATTTTACAAACTAAAAACCTTGACACAAGAAAAAAAGACGAAAATTGCATACTGTATTTTCTTCAGTTTTGTTTTGTCTCTGGATTTGACGTATGTCTCCCAAATAGCTATCATTTGCTGTTTCACTTTTTGCAACACTTTTTTGTTGTGTTTTTACATAAATCTACCGCTCGCCCGGTTTCTGCCTGTATATACTTGAAAATGTATGAAAGCGCCCTCATTTACCCGCTAACAGCACCCGCTCGTGAAAATGCATTTAGAGGTATATGGGTTTGATTTTTTTTTCTTTGCGTTGTACCTTTTTCGTCGAGGCACTCCATGAGTTTTGCAAGCGTCAACAGCTTCCACGCTGGGAGCTGTTCTATAAAAGTGAAGTTCTTTCTTGTTCTGTTATTTTTTTCTCGAACGAATGTGGGACGATCTTTTGCATAGTGCACTGCACTTTCTCTTGGGGTAAAAAAAAAAGAAACGTATAATTCCGCAATTTCTTTTTTCAGAGGCAACATCTGCCGGGGGACATCGCGGTCCGCTCAGGGATAGAAGAACGCTGCGTGCTGCCCCGAGGCGCCCTTTTGAAGAGAACCTTGTCGATGTCGTTTTTAGTAGGAGCTTCTGCAGTCACTATTTTCCGTCTTTATGTCATTGTTTTATTTTTATTTTTCCTATTAATATTTCCTGACTTCTGCCTACCTTAAATACTCTACTCAAGATACTTTATTTCAAATATTTTGGTAGTACTTTGATAACTTGCAAATACATTTAGTCTAGAGCATTCGTTACTCTATTTTTTTTACATTTCTCACTATATTGTATTGAGTATGTTAAATACATCTCGCAACCTTGAAAACAAATTTCGTCGCAAAGCTGAACCGATCGCAAATATGAAGCCAAGCGAACGAAGGCAGAACAGAAAACAAGCCAGCAAGCAAGTAGGGTATCGGCCAGCTCGTCGACGGCCAACTCGTCGAAGGTCCATTCGTCGAATAGGCCGATTCGTAATAAAACAATTCGTCGAAAGCGCAACTTTTCAAAAATGGCAGACTGTCGAAAGGCGATTTGTCGAATGGTTGGAATGACGGGCCGAGGTAAAAGTTCGTAATTTCTTTATCTTTTCACCTTCATTTTTGTTTTTTCGTGTGTTAGGACTTGGGACAAGCGCCGTTGTTGGGTTACAAGTTACAAGGGTTACAAGAAAAATCAGAATTGGGGTGTGCGTATGCTTATACAGCCTAGAACTTGGTCTGCCCTCAACGGGCGACAAGTCTCCCAGCTGTAGATGAGAACTTTAGCCAGTTCAGTACAACCGCTAGCCTGCGGGTCTTTAACGCACATCACGCAGTAGTGATACACGACCGCACGCCGGTACGATGCTCATCCAGATTGAAACGGGCAGTGGTGGGGATTGAACCCAGGATCCTGGGTTCTGCAGCGCGAGCTTTCGCTCCACGTGCTCCGATCTGGTGTGCGCTAGCCCACTCGAAGAGTGGGCTAGCGCACACTCTTCGAGGAAGGACGAAGACAGGACAGAACCTTGAGACAACTTGAAAAATGGAAGGCGTTTTTTACAAATCTCTGTAATGCGAAATTTAGAGCGCAGCTCTTGAGGAGAAGGAAAGGTGAGGGTACGGAGGAGAGGGTGTGCCCCTCCTTCTTCTCCGTACCCTCCTCCTCCTTTCCTCCTTCTCCTCCGAAACCTATCCTGCTCCTCCTGAGCACCTCCTCCTCCTCCTTCACACCCAACACTCCTCCCACAGTTTCCCGCTAAATTTAGCTAAAAAATTGACGCCACGTGACCTGAAATCCAAATCAGTTTCTCCGTTAAATTTAGCGTGGAAAATGACGTCACATGAATTGGTAACACGTCACCAATCAACGAGTTCAGTTTCTCCGCTAGATTTAGTGGTAAACTTGACGTCACGTAACCTCAACGGCATTTCAAATAAAAACTTAATGTCTCCACTAATTTTAGCGGGGAATTGAATTGGTGTTGACGTTACGTGACGTCAATGTTCAAGCTAAATTTAGCGCGGTTACGCAGACGCCGACAAACCCGGAAACGGCCGCCTCAGAGCTGCGCTCTAAAATGTGTCATCTCGGGATCGTCCTTTTGTTCCTTTATTACTTTTTGTACTGAGCCGCCGCAAACTGTCGCCGCGAAGCGGCGTGAACGGGTGTGCCGGGTAGGTTAACACGCGCCCCAGTGAAACGCGTATGACCTAGTGACCGTCCCCCAGTGCACCGCGTAAAGTGGCGCTAGCGGCAAGTTCTTATAAAACAACTTTATTGCATGGATGGGTTCCAGTGCCCCCAGTTGGAGCCCCTAGTCCGGGCGGCCACCGACCTCGGCACGGTCCACCACCCATATTTGGCCGGTGGCCGTGTCATCGGTCAGCCGTTTCTCCCAGGAGGTGGGGGAGGGGTTGGAAAGAGGCGAGAAAGAGGAAATGGCATGGCATTGCAGACCGTAGAAGAAGGGTGGCACGATCGCCGCAGTGCGGGCAAGATAAGGGGTGTCGGAAAATGTTGGTCTGGAGTTGATGCCATAGGACGCCCTGTCTGCGAGTAACGGGAAGGCTGAGCGAATGATAATGTTGTCGAATGAGGCGTAGCTCAGCTAGGTGAGTCGAGTATGAAAAAGGTGCTGGTCGGATGGTGGCAGTCTTCCCCAGGTGTCCGTTGTGAGAGTTCTCGGGCGAGCGCATGAGCGCACTCGTTACCAGGAGACGGCTACGTGCCCAGGCACCCAGACTAACCGGAAAGTGTGGGATGTGGAGGGTAGAAAAGAGTCCATTAGGAACGCAGCTAAGGCGTGCATGGTGTTGTAAAGGAAGTGGCGACAGGCCGTCTGGGAGTCAGTCTGAATGTGAGTGAGGTGGAAGAGGAGAGAGTGGAGGTGGAAAGGATTGCCCCGGCGACCTCACGCTCCTCCAGGAGGGGCAAGTTCTTATCCTGCACATGAGCCCATTGTGGGTCAATTACCATGCGGCGATTTTACGGACTACTGTATGGCAGTACTTGCTTTAAAGTTTCAGGACAAAAAGGCTCGAGGTACACCTAAGCAGTTCTTATGAGTTGTGAATGCGAAAGCACGCACGTCGCTCTTCGCTCCCTTCTTTAATCTGCGGCGTACAACACGCTGACCTTGGGCGTGGAACGGTGGAGCCGCTGCCTCGCGGACACGCAGCGCCATCGGGTGAGCGATCGTTCAAACTGTCGTGTGCCTTGCGGCGAGAGGAAGGAACAGACAGCAACGTAGTTCTCAGCAGAACGAACCCCTTCGTTTATTCCATGCGCCGTATATATTGCCAAGCGCCGTACAACCGAAAAGAGGCGACCGAACACGGTGATCAGTGATAACACAACAGTGTGATAACACTGTCATGATGATACCACACAAACTGACGCGCAGCGGCCGATGGGAGCCTGTCGACGCGCGCCAGCCAACGAGACCGAAGTGCAAAGGTGCCGCTGGCTAGCTTTGCGCGTGGTTTCATTGAGGTGCCGGTGTGCATGGTTTCAAAGCTGATGACGTCGGCTCGCTCCATGTGACAGTTACATGCTTTCGCATTAAAAGTATTATAGTTTGGCTCTGCAAAAGCGGCGACCAGTTGGCCTCTTCGACGAGTTTCACCGTGACGAATTGGCCTATCCGCGATGAATGGGCCGCCGACGAGTTGGCTGTCGGCGAGTTGGCTTTCGACGAGTTGGCCTAGACCCGAGTAAAACACAGCCTCGAAATCCAAACAAAAGACCAAATGAATAGCCCCAAGTACGCCCCTATGTGTGTCGTCTTGTCATCTTGACCACATTTTTTTGTAGAGCGCAGCTCTTAGGCGCCCTCTTCTGGGTAGAGCGGTACATCGTCGCCGTTGGCGTAACCGTACTAAATATCGCGGGAAATATGACGTCACGTGACCTCAACATCAATTCAATTTTCCACTACATTTAGCTGGGAAAATGACGTCACATGACTTGGTGTCACGTCACGTATGAACAAATTCAGTTCATCCGCTAGATTTTGCGGGAAAATTGACGTCACGTGATCTCAAGAGCAATTCAATTAACCGCTAAATTTAGCGGAAAGATTGACGTCACATGACCTTAACACCAATTCAGTTTACCTGCTAAATTTAGCGGGGAGAAGGGCGTCACTTGACTTGGTGTCACGTCACCAATGAGCAAATTCCACTTCTTCGCTAGATTTAAGTGAGAAATTGGCGTCACGTGACCTCAACAGGAATTCAGTTCACCGCAAAATTTAGCAGAAAAATTTGTGTCACGTGACCTACAACACCAATTCAGTTTCCCCGTTAAATTTAGAGAGAGAAATGACGTCACATATCTTGGTGTTACGTCAACTATTGGCAAATTCAGTTTCTCCACTAAATGTAGCGTGAAACTTGACGTCCCGTGACCATACCTCGGCAAAGTCACTCACGAACTCGCTCACTCACACTCACTCACGCACGCTCACCACGTGACGGTGAAGGGCTGTGAATGACTTCGTGAACTGGGAGCAAGTCGTGACGTGAAGGAGAGTGACTCAGTGAACTCGGAAGGAGTCGTGATGTGAAAGGGCGTGACTCCGTGAACTCGTAAGAAGCCGTGATTTGACAGGGAATGACTTCGAAAACCCTGACCCATTCGTGATGGGATGGTGAATGGCATGTGAACTCTGACGCACTCGTGATGCTGTGGTGAAGGACTTCGTGACTCTGGTGTATACGTGATGTGATGGTGAATGAATTCGTGAACTTAGTGAGTGTGTAAGCTGATGGGGAATAGTTCGGAAAACCTGAAAAGTCCGTCATTGATTAGTGACTTCGCGAACTGAATTTGTGATGTGATGGAGATTGCGTTCATGAACTAGGAGTCAGGACTCAGGAGATGCCGGTATGGATTTGCTTCCTTGTGCGTATTCTTCGCGAATGATAGCCTACTTGACATTTGGTGTCTTCTGCAGCATGTTGGTGCTCTTACACGCACGAACACGCTGGTGCGCTTAGTAGAGTGCAGACGGAGCATACACTCGGAAGGAACTTGTGTTAGAGCCCAGAACGAGATTCGTAGTTGCGGTCTGGTAACATTTAGGGGAAGCACCTGCAGGGGGCCTTTGCTTTGGAGGACATTGAGACAGGCACCGCTGTGATATTTTGCGTGCGCGACTGTGCGCGGCGTAAGCGCGAAGCCGTAAATGGGGAGGGGACTGTGTAGTGTCGACGAAGCGGAGCCAGCGTTTTCCGGAGGGGGTTTGAGGGGGAAGTGTTTGGACCGGCACAGACTCGGCGGCGACCCCAACGGGTTTACAGGGCCCCCGCCGCCGTTAGGAGGGCTTTGTCTGAGCGCGGTAGATGTTTGAGCCTCCTGCGTGGCTGTGGACTGGTTCCGTTCATGGGGCTTAGTAGCGGTTTGGCGGCGCCTCCTTTGCGGTGCGTGTGTCTGTGTGTCATTGTGTGTGTGTAGGGGGGCGGGGGCGAGGAAGGGGGGTCGTTTGGCCACTGTGCTACTGTGCCACAGGAGGGCTTCTCTTCGCGATGATTGCATCTGCGCGCGTGCGTCCGTGCATGCGTCCGTGCGTGCATGTTTTTGTCTTTTGCAGGTGCGTGCGTGTGCGCGCTCCATTCTACGAAACGCAAATAGAATCGTCTTCCCGGAGCTTTTACGTGAGTACTGGTGAATCAGACCTTAACTGGGCTATACAATGTTTGTTTTCTCGCTCTCACTTAATATTGCTTACACATATTCTATGATGTTGGTAATATGCGACATCCGCTCATTTTTATCCGTCCACACGAAAAGGCGTGCGCCAGATTTGATCTGTTTTGGCCGCTTCCGGATTTTTTCAAAACGCTATTTAGCATCTAAGGTCTCGGGAAATGCTTGAAGCTATTCTAGAAGAATCATAAAAGTTGACCGGTTTTAGCCATATGCCAGAGCATTATGATAATTTAAAAATGTCAGGAAGCGGCTGATTGGCGTCACGGTCTGTCGCCAGCGTTTTCTAACGAGCGCGCGGGACGCGTGCGTTGTAATAAACAGGCTGAGAGGAGTTTAGCTGTTCTCAGGTGTTTAGGTGGGGGCGTCGCTTGCTGGTGCCGATAGTAGTTTTCTATGACAGTCGTGCATACGCCTGAGTTCTTGAATTCTATGAATATGGACAGAGTTCTTCGATTTCCGTCGAACGCAAAGTATTTACTGAAGAGTTCTTTTTTCTGATTTAACCGAGCAAACGTCAGCTGGTGGCACAGTGCTGGTATGTAAAGCCGAACCCCACCAGCAAATATGCGACGAAGACGTGGTGAGATTCAATCCACTACAGCCCAGCCTTATTCCTTGAACAGCACCAGTCCGGGGCGCTTTCGGTGTCGAGTCGAACGCGAAGGTGGAGTACGAGTGTCCAAAGAATCTTGATAAATGACATAAATATTTCCCAAGGGGAGAGGGAGACTGATAGTCCGTCCTATTTCTGAATTTCCTTGCCTTTTTTTATATATGCAGGCTTTGCCTACGATTTATATCGGCCACATTTTGCCGGGGGTGTTCCTTATTTGAAATCGAAACTACTCTTCTTACAAAAGCGGTCATACACTCGTCTCCTCAACCTATAGACAAATACTTGCGTTATTGCCCTCAGCAATGGACCCACTCAAAGGTCTGCTGAGTTTTTTCAACTTCGCCGGAGTGATTGCATCGGCGTTCTGAATGGCCCTCTCTTCGATCGAAAGAAAGGGCCGATGACACAGAACCACAAGCAAACCGCGATCGCGTTGCAATCGTCGTTATCGTTCTGTAGCAAGCAGGCTACATATTAAAAAACAGAAGGTGCGCGGTCCAGGTCGAAGTCAAATTCGTTGTAAGTGTTTATACGGCGTGCAAATGTACCAAAACGTCATCATGCATAACCCAACGAAAAGGTAGTACAACAGACAAAGAATGGAACAACAATCAGCGAGGAAACACAAACGGCGTGCACAGAACGCGCGATGACGAGCCAGAAAAGCACGCGCCATCATTGGTCGAAACGAAGTGTAAATAGCGATAGGTCAGCGCGTCTTCTGGGGTAAACAAACACACGAGGTGCGCAGAGAGCTAAGTTGATCGCGGTATACAGCGTGAGCTTTATCGGCATTTGAAGTGTGGCGACATTGTCACGCGTTGTAGTGGATGAGCGATTTGGCCAGTGCAGCAATAGTACGTATCAGCAAGCCAAGGGTCTCTAACGTGCATCAGGTCAGATGAACGGCAGCGCATGCCCGGGATTGACAATCGCAGATTCCTGCAAATCGCAAGCGTGCATGGGCGCCCAGACAACGCGGGCAAGCATCGCCGCCGCCTCTAGACCGATATCAATGACAGAAAACTTTATTCACAACCTGAGACCGGACTCCGTGCAGCTTCGTTCTGGTGGTTTAATGTTGTGGCGGATCTGGGTGATCGGAGCCTCGTTGTGGTGGCTTGATCCAAATGACTGGCAGCACGCCCACCGCTTCCAACCGCTTGTGGCGCGCGAGCTACGGGTACTCCACGCAGTTGCGTTCTGGCTGTCTTCTGCCCTGCGCTGTGGAATGCATACGTTCACTATAAACCGGTCGTAACAGGATTGCCTAACCCTTTTACAACAGACGCATCCCCGCTCATCGCAGTGGAATGCAGTCGAACGCTAGTATATTAACCGGCCTCAAGGGTTGCTTCACATAGTTCCACTTCCGCCGTGCTCGCTGCGGAGGCATGCGCCCATTGTAACAGGGATAGGCTTAACGAATTACTAGGCTGAACGCATCCCTCCCAAGCGCAGGCGCAACACAGCCGGAACCTGATTTTGTGAGATTAAAACAATCATGTTACAACGGTGGCGCGCGCCGCGCAAGGCAGCCGCTCCCGTGCCTTCCACTGTAGTGCTAGCTACAAAACCTTTTCTCTGTGTAATGCCCGTAACGGGTCGGAGGGAGCACGTGAAGCGAGGCGCTGAAGAATCCAGAATAGACCATTTGCTGTCTTACCCTAGCATCAAGGAGAACGCAGGGATTGGTGTTCCACGCGCCACACGCACGCCTTTCCTGTATAAAAGATTCGGAAGTAAATAACCAAAAGAAAGCATTGACGAACGCGCATGCAAGATGCCATTTGTTTTAGGTTTTGCTTTAGAAAAGTTACTACTGCTGAGGCCAGCACGTGCGGCGCGTGGAACACCAATCCCTGCATTCTCTTCGATGCTTGGGTAAGAGAGCAATAGGTCTATTATGAATACTGAGCATTCGGTTCGATCCCTGCCCCTGCCCGCTTAGATCTGGTTGTAACGGCGGCACGTGCTCATGTAGTGGCTCTGCGACTGTCTGAAATGACCGAACAACTTTAAAATCCGGGAGTGCACGCCAAAACACAGATGTATGCGAATCCTTTTTTTTTTTTGTTGAAACCATTGAAGAGTGAAGTAGGTTGACTGAAAACCAAGTGTGCTCTACAAAATTTTCAAAACTTGCCCCTCCTGCAATAACGCATCCGGGCACTGCGGGGTCATCTTTCAGTAAAGAAAAATACTAAAGTTCAAGCTGACACAGACCCAATTCCTTGAGCACTATGCAGCAGCCTCAAGCTGATCGTAAGTGTAAGCATCTTATTCTCTTCACTTCTATTTCCATTAATCGTTACTTTCTTCTGTCAGTTTCTGTGTCTTAGGCAAAGATAGTACATCCTGATTTTTTTTTATAACGTCACATCCCGCGTCTATCACTAAGCGATATGCAATTTGTAAAGTTCGAACCATCGTTTGATAGTCCCTTTAAACGGGGTCAGCTGCAGTGCTCAGTCCTAGCGATATTCTACATCGCATCTTTACCCGTCTGTGTTAAAAAGCGCTGGCTATGATCAGGTCTTTAATAACTAACTCATCAGTGGAGTTAAGGTAAACTACCTTCCTAAATATTATACCAGAATTCGCGGCCTATGGCATTTCTTTTTCGCCCTAAGCGAATGTAATGTCATTGCGAAATAAATGTGCTACATGAGCCTGCTTAGCACCTAGCGACGATAACGCAGTGGCACCCGTCCTTGTGATTTCAGTAGATGCTGCTCCACTAGAGGTGTAAACTGATCCTCCTAAGGCGCGTACATTTTGTTCTAAAGCGTCAACGTAACTTTTTGCAGAAAAGAAGCAAAATCTGAATTATTTTGTGCGGATTTTATTTTAAGCAGTATGCGTAATTTTTCTACGAAGATACAAAATTGTGGTCATGTTTCTGAGAGTGCAAGACTTTCTATTCTAAAGATGGGGTAGAACTATCATTGGAGTGACGAAACAAACCATATGTTTTCTTTTATTGTTGTTTATTTACATTTATTAGCATGAAAGGTTATTCACATATCTAGAGAAACGCAGCCTGTCGAGTATATTACAGTCATACGCCTTGTGGACTCTAATTGTTTTGCCCTGACATGTTCTCCCACCATTATTATTTTTTCCACTGTGCGTGGTTGCAGGGACGCTCGCCGCGCTCTTTGCAGCGCGCCGGACGTGGAGAACAATCTCTCCAGAGCTCCAGAGGAAGCGGAAACATCCATGCAGATCGCTGCCAACTCTGCTAGCTTAGGGTAATTGCTTTTATTTATTTTTTTTCCAAAATGCTAGGATTTGTTTTGTTGGCGTACTCCGGTATTCAGGTACGCGTCGAGCTCTGATTGTTCCCCTAGTTCTTCGACTGGACTGACAAGATCCAGGAGCTGGAACTTATCGTTCGCACCCCACATCCTGGGAGGTGCATCAGGAGGCCGTGATGGTGTGCCACTGGTGCAAGCAGCTGGTTCAGTGTCGTCACCGGCATCCTAGGAGAGAGAAAACAATGTTCCGGTAAGCTATAAAAAATACGACTCTCTACCGTACTGTCGTGCGTTTTAAGAAGAGAAGAGTCAACACCATACAAAAAAATATTAATAATATTAATAATAAATGAAGCCTGTAACAGCAGAAAGTTTGACTTTTTGGTTGGTCAAAGCCTGTAAGCGACTTTGTGTTACGAGACCAAGCATACAAAGAATTAATTATAATGATATTATTTATTAATCGAAGCATGCGTCATTACAAAAATCAGGTCTGCTTAAGCTAAAGTAGCTTGTGTGGCGCGACTTGGCAGTGGAGGCACATCTGACATTAACAAAGCGGCGAGCATATTCACCTGAATTTTGGCATCGCCACACCACGACTGAGGGCAGTAACAGATGGGACACGCATGCTGCGTCAGCGTTTGGCTTTAGTGCTCAATCAGAGGCTTAGCGGACGCTGGGCGCTTATTCGTTGGTTCCGCGGCGCCTTAAGGCGCATAACACCTGCGATGTAGGCAGTTATGCGCGATGCGACTAGAACGCATCGTAAAAAAATTAGATGGTCACACCGGCGTGCGCAATGAGCGAGTCCAACGACTTCGGTGGCGAGTCGCTTCTCGAAAACTCCTGCTCCGAACGCCGTTGCTAGCGTACTCAGCCGCTCCGCGATTAGATCGAGATGGCGAAAGTCGAGTCAGCAAGCGACTGCTCAAATCACGTCGCTTTTTGCCCGCGACGGTCGCTTTTGCGATGAAAGTTATCCCGCGACTAGATCGCATCGCTGGTGGGAACGCGGCTTTAGTGTGGCGACGTCTTACGAAGAAAGAGGGGCGGGCAGTGAAGACGCTCTGATAACTGCAGCTGGTTTTGGTAAGGTTCCAAAATAATTGGGGTCACATAGGAGGTGTACCGTGATGGCACTGAGTGCAACAACAAGAGGCATGTGTTTCGAATAATGGATAGTTGTGCGAGTTGGTAGGAATTCATCGTAGGAAACAGCGCGAAAAACAGACGAGGACGAAGAGGAAACACAGTTGAGGAGCGCTGACTATCAACTAAAATATTTTAATAAGAAAACTCATGAAAACGACCACTCCTCTTTGGCAGTACGCCCCCCGTCTGCGTATCACGAGACAATTCATAGCAGCGTAATGGAACGTGATAAACGCGATAAAAAGTGATATGATGCTAGCCCAAGTCCAAAAACGCCACCTCACTGTCCAGCAGTGCCCAAGGCGGTTGGCTGATGCAAGAGGCTCCCGTCCTTTTTATTTGGTATCCCTCTACTTTCTCTCTAGGCACATGGTCACTCTTCTTGAACAAAACTTCGGTGTCATCCTCAATCTTGGCTCACACCTACAGTCGCAACAATGCATCGCAAGATGAGAGTGTGCACACCCCTTCAACGAACACTGGTGCTCTCTTAAACGAATATTCAAACAGCGTCCCGTTTGACCAATATACGCCCGCCCACATGAGAAAGGTGTGCTATACACTGCTCCAACGGTGCATAATACGAACTGTGTGCCATGCTTTACAGTGCAACCATGATTGCTCGGAGTTTTCCGCTTACTAACACGCCTTTCTATGGCGGGGCAAATCTGGCTCAGATTCTTTTGGCCGAAAATAACGACACTCACACCGTATCTTGCCGCGATCCTCTTAACCCGTGTGAAACGCAGTGAACGTAAGGGATGGAAGCCGCTCTTTTTTTTGTTATTCCCTTCTCGCTCAGCGCAGTTTGTAGCTGCATTGGCCCCGACACTCTTCTTTACTTTTTCCAGGCTGCGTTAATCACTGGATCTGGAAAACCTGCTTTGGAGACTTATGTTATGGTCCAGAACGCAAGTGGCACACTCCAAAAACGCACTCCTAATTCTGAAACCACCCCTACTTTTGCCTGTGTCTTCCGTCAAATGAGAACACCATTGGCAGTACCTGTTTTATTTATTGTCCAATATTAATTCGTTT
Organism: Ixodes ricinus; assembly: GCA_037355805.1. Taxonomy (NCBI): domain Eukaryota; kingdom Metazoa; phylum Arthropoda; class Arachnida; order Ixodida; family Ixodidae; genus Ixodes; species Ixodes ricinus. The sequence goes on along the minus strand of JAZHYW010025922.1, from coordinate 75,057 downwards.
CCAATATTGTGTAAGTCCGCAATACATCGTTCAACACCTCCCCATGTCGACTCTTACCACAAGGCTTAGGAATTACGATAGACCGATGGAGCGCTAAAGTGGTTTCACCCTAACGTATGACATGTGCAGGAGCAATGGCTATGTAAACGTCATGCTCATTGTTCATGCAACGGCTCAGGCCTTCGAGACAAACCGGGGTTTAGGCCCTCTCGTGCACTGGACATGCCCCCATATCGCCGTAAAACAAGCCTTTCGCATGATCTGCTGTAAAGTATGCGCGCAGGAAACCTTTAGAGCTTATTCAGAATAAGTCATGCTCACTACATCTAACTGAACACACAGGTAGTAAAGAAAACACATACCTTTTCCCAGAGTGTGAAGATGCTTCGTGACATCCGTCGTTGCGTTCTGCTGCCGTTGGCTTCGGAGCCCTTCGTCGAATGTTGCCTCAAAGACGCTCAACTTTTGTCGTGGATCCAGAACACTTGCTGCAGTGATGAGCTCATCGTACAAAAGAGGCGTAAGCCTTTCGCTGAGCTTCCGCTTATAAGCTTGTCTTGAAGCTCGAGCGAAACTGAAAATAAAAATTGACGAGTATATTGCGTGTTCTAGTTCACAGGACGCAGTCTTGTACACGTTACTAAAAAAAGTAATCGATTACAATTACTATTACTCTTGGCTAAAAAGTATTCGATTAGATTACTTGATTACTCGACGGCAAAAGTAATTGGACATTACTAAAGAAGTAATCGTTACTTTTCCGATTACTTTATTGTGTGCAAAGTCTGAAGACACATCTTTAGCGCTCATAACAATGAACTACTTCCAACCTATATTTCTACATTTGCACAAGTATTGAAGAAGAAAAGCTGGTTCCCTCTTCGTGGTCGTTGCACCTTCACAATACGGACATAAGCATAGAATTCGTTTGAAGAAGTTTAATGATTTGGGCGTTCGCCAGTGTGTGTGTGTGGGGGGAGGGGAAGGGGTTCTAGATCTTGTTAAGCTTGAGCAAGGGTTGTCGCCTCAAAGTTTTGCGTCACTCATTTTATTATTCACATGTGGATGAGCTCGCATGTTATAGGCAGCAAAGAGCAGCAGCTCCAGGATTTAAAACGGATCTTGTGTAGTAATCCATTAGCGGAAGAGATCGCCTCGACCACTTCTCAACTCGAAACATTGCTTGTTACAAAGACCACGTAGGGGAAATGGGGAAATATTTCAAATGGCTTTTATATTTTGCATCCGCTTTAGGCATTCTTCGGTTCTGGTTCTCCTACGGGCTGCGAGTAGGTACCCTAAGCAGGATTTTTTTTTTATTTCCGTGTGTGTCGCGAGGGGGCTAGTTTGAACGAAGGACTCTACAAAGCTACATTCTGCTCCCTCAAACTTCGCCCCGAATGGCCTTTGTCACACACTGTCGCTTCCTGGGGTTTCCCACCCCAGTCCCAGCCTCGAAAAAAAAAAACGGACATTCCATAGAAACTTTACAGAAAGGGATTGACCTCGAAAATCTTTTTCTCGTTCGACTGAAAAAAAACAAATTTTATTTTTGTCATTTCGAGAAAAAACAGGCGTGTGCCGGGGGGGGTGTCCCTGGTAAAAGAGTAACGGTTGCAAAGTAATTTTATTACTTCAAAAGTAATCAGATTACTCTGCAGGATTACTGCCTATCAAAAGTAATCAACTGATTACAAAATTATCCTAAAGTAATCGATTACAGCAATTTGATTACTTGTAATAGCGTACGGTACAAGTCTGCATGAGGTGATTGATATACACTGCAGCGACATAGCTGCGATGGCGAACAGGGACATCGGTCCTGTAAATCTGCGGAACGCATAATTACACTAGTTGTTTCGACGACAGGTGTTTGATCCTCATAGAAACGCAGAAAATGAAAGCTGTTGCTTGTTCGTACAAACGGTGTCGCTGTTTGCACGCCAATGAAGCTTTTAGCAGTTTGTAATCCAAAAAACCAGCCTTAAGTCACAGAGATATTTTCTGGATGCATATTCCGTGTTGTTCTGCAGAGTTCAATTACAACTATGCTATCATTCGAGCGATGGCAACGCTGCTGTTGAAGCTCCTTTCTAAAGTTTCGCTAAGCAGAGGTTCCAGCCTTAGAAAGGTGAAAGCTTTCTAAAACTTCTACAGCGTTCGTTCTGGTGCAAGCTATTACTTCAGTATCAAACGTGCCGTGTACATTTTGATCGTCCATGAACAAGTGTTTATGTTCACAGCTCCCATGGATTTTGGTCTGGAAACATGTCTATCTCAAACACATGCTGAAGCGCCCTTGTAGTAGGCACAGGTATCGTTCCCTTGAAAACATCGATCTCCCAAAACTCGAGATTATAGCATGTCTTTAACGCTCGAGTTGCATAGCCCCTCAACACGCTGCTTTTAGGAACAAGCGGTCGTAGGACGGGGGCTCATATATCTAGAGTGTTTCGATATAGATAATGCGATTGGTTTTAGGCATTGTTTAAATAATGCAAAATATGCCCATGTGGTGACTCGGCATTTTAAAATCTATTTAAAAGGTTTCATGAAGCGCAGTAAACGAAAATGCCAGAGCACATTTGATTGAATTTTAGAGCGTAATTGGTTTTGTGCAATAAAGCACCTTGCACAGTGGCCTGAGCCTGCGCTTAAATGCATGTGATCACTACACTTCAGGTTGCACAAGGCGGAGCTAGGAACGGGTGGAAGGAGTCTTCTTCTTGCTAACACCCGAACCACCCATTAGAACTACTGAACTCACACTGTCTAAATATACAAACAGTATAAGTTGTTTTCTGAGACAAAGTAAAGAAACATATATATTTGTATATAGCACACGAAACTAAAATCAGTTTCGGAGCTTTAGGAAAATATGAACAACATGGTATCTACTCTTCCGCCGGGTAGCTCTTTATCTGAATATGGCATGTGCTAATGCAGAGGTGCGACAATCGCTGACGTTATTTTGTCCCCTGAAGTCTGTCAGCGGCCTCGCCCAGCGGCTTCAGCAGGCCTTGCAGCTCAGTCAGGCGTGACAGGGTGAACATGGGAGGCAACAGGATCAATGGCCCTGGCGCGGGGAGTTTCGCGCAGTAGTCTCCTGCACGAGCTCCTCGACTGCGTTGAAGCAGCACCTGCCTGCAAGTTCGGCAGCGGGTCAGAGTTGACTCATTAATATGACACGTGGTAATTCTTCCGAACTTGTGCCTTACCTGTCTCGAATAGTCCCCAACCTCGGTGAACATAGATACGCGGAGAAAGAACAAGGAGAACATAATTTCTGATAGATGAATATGTTTCTAGCATACTGTATACGCGTTAATGCAATTATCTACTTTCGCAAGAAAAGAAATAATTGTATATAACAGTATGCACAGAAGTGCTAGAAGCATGTTATCTGTCGGAAATCAAATGAAGCGCAGGAAGGAAAGATGGCAGCTTGCAGAAGTTTAACAGCTATAACCGCTTAGCCTCGAGGCATCTTCAATCCATAATACGACTGCTTTAGCATCTGCTCGTTTAGCAGTATTTAGACGCTTGTAACTCCAACCTAGTGAACTATAGCCATACCGAAATACATGCTGGCCAGAAAAAAAGTGAAGAGACCGCGTCACAAAAAAAAAACATGTTTTTTTTTTTATGCAGCGTGCTGAAATTGTATACAAAAGTGAAAACTTCCTTTGTTCTATAATCTTATTTTAGTACCCCTACCTTACCCAAGACACAAACCTTTGCATATTCTGGAAGGCAGTAAAAGGTTCTACACGTGGCATGATTTTAAAAGCGATACTAAACATAGTCTACTCAGAAATAAATCATAAGTTTTGGTACACTTCTTGGTGGAGTGCATGTTTGGGTTTTTTTATGAAGGCTCGAGCAACGAATAATAAACAGTAATTATAATGTCGTTTTACTCACTTGCATATAGATCTCAATAAAATCTATAAGCTTTCTTTAAAAAAGTTCAAGATCGAGCGTGGTTCATAAAACGCCAAACACGACAATCGTCAAAAACCTGGTCGTCCCAACTGCCCTTTGATAAATTTTTTGTCGAAGACAAAACACGGTAGACCATTTAAATAAAAACCATTGTTTTACTTGCAACATCCGCCACGAAATATGAAAACTCTGAAGCAAAATAAAAAATACGAATGTGCTGCGTTGCCCGAATCCAAAGGAAACTTGCCCATATTTATTCTTCAGTTAGATAATAAGACAGACACGCAACTTCCCGACATGGAAGCAGAGCACCATTCTCAGACAAACATAATTTACGTACCTCTGTGAGGCGCTTCAATGCGGCTAAGAGGGAGTTCCATCTCGTCCCAGCGGCATGGGACCAGATCTTTGCCGCACGTCTCTTTCAGGCGTCCTGTCCTGAAGAGGAGCCTCCTGAAGAGGTACACTCACTCGGTTTATCACGTCGAGCAGCTCTCTGGAGACTCTGACCACCTCGGAGAGCGGCGTTCACAACGAGCTGTAGGGTGTTCTCAGCACACTCTACTCTGTGGCACGGGCTGAGTGATTTCGGCAGATCCGGCTCAGATGAAGAGCACTCTTCAGGGCTGGCTTCTGCGTTCTTCGTCAACCTCCGGGTCTAGCAGCAGTTTATATGCCACCTGTCCTCCATGAGCATGGACATATTGAATGCCTTGGTCACATTGGACGCGTTATCACAAACGACGGAACCGATTTGATCCAGCTGAATCCCGCGTTCGAGAAGCTCCTGCTCGAAAGCCTCCCGAATGTGGTCACCGGTGTGATAGCCCGGAAAAGCTTAAAAGTGAGCGTACAGGTCTTCAGCTCCCAGTTCAGGGCGAACTGAGCTTTTGACTCAATGAAGGACACTCGGGTCCGACTGGACAACAAGTCCACAATAAAGTGGAGCGACCGGCTGGGCACTGTTTCTACCTCTGCTGTCAGAGATGGAATGGCGCACTTCTCACCAGGTCTTCTAGAAGTCTTCCCATTGTCCTGGGAAACATATACAATCCTCTCGGGCTTGAGGAAATGCCATCAGGCGGTTGAAACCGACTACCTTGGTGAAGGACAGAGGAAGCCCGACTTGTTTTAGATTCGTCATATTCCTCCTCTTTGTCGTTAAAACTTATTCCTTGCATAAATTTACAGCTAATGAAATACCCATATGGAGGCGCAAATTAACGCGATTAATATGTGCGCCTCGAAACAAATAAAAGGAAGAAAAGGTTCTTGACTTTAAAGCGACTTGAAAAACCATTTCTCAGCGTTCTTCAATAACCACCACGCTAAAGGCTACCGTAGCGACACAGTCGATATGAATCCCGCCAGTGCAGCACACCAATGTTAGTCCGACATTGGCCTAACACTGGAAAAGACCGGCCTCAATATCAGGCAGACAATGTTGGAAGCGCTATCCTTTCCAACGTTGGCCCAGTAATTTTTTCGAATGTTGGGCCACTGTTCAGACATCGTTATAGCCAATGTTGGTCCCACCATTGGGGCCAATGTTGGGCCTTTGCTAAATCATGGTTCCAGCCAACGGTGGTCTCCGCATTGGCAAAGACCGGCGTAATACTGGACAATACTGAAGCGCTACCTACCCCATTCAATTGTTGGCTGTCATTGGTGCTGGTGTGTGGGCCATCTTTGCTATTTCCCAGCCGTTTGCAAATACATTCGCTGTTGTTTTGCAAAAGGAAAGTAATAAACAGATACAAGGGATTGTTTTAAAATCTCCTAGAACTCGTATCACTCACAGTCTATTCAGTAGACAACGTTACAAACTATGCAATTTGTAATATGTGAAGAGGTACTACTTAGCTGTCATTCAACTGAGAAGATGGCAAAGCAAACAACAACCGGGCGGTAATTCTTGGGTGGTTCCTGGCCGCTGGCAGAATGTTTTTTCCGAAACTCCACCGGCAATCGCCCTTCATTGGCGATGCAATCAGTTCACCGAACGACGTTTCATCGACAGATCATTTCATCAACACGCGATGTTCATCGAAACTGAAAACTCGGAATAGCTTTTTTGTAATTGGCCGCTGCAGACTCACAACAAAGTGGCGTGAAGAGGTAGCTGGTCGGTGAGCACGCGCATCACGAAAAGCACGCGCGACAAAATGCTTCTACAACGTGCAATTCGCATAACGAATGTCGATGAAACGTTAATTTCGACGAAACGCGTGTGTACCATGAAACGTGTATCTACGAAAAGGTGGCCTTGGAACGTGTTATCACGAAACGCAGGAAGAATAAAAAACAGTATTCTACCTCCAGTTCTGACATGATTTCAGACAGCCAATGGCAGGTGACTGCTGGTAGAATTTCGTCGAAATTATTCTCCTGCTGCCAGGAGATAGACTATGGCCTAATTCTATGGTAATCTGGAAGAGTATTCATAGAAAACGATCAATTGTCGCGAAGTAGGCTGCGAGCGCACTTACGTTGACGATACCAGGCTTGAAAGGCGTAATCTGGAGATATATGTTGACACGGGCACGGCAGAACAACCACTCCAACTAAAAACGAAAAGGAAGGTGTCCGTAAAGATTCAACACGATATAGCACAAGCCGTCATTTGCCGAACCGAGACCCTGAACGCACCACCAGAAGCTTTTGGGCTTCTTTGAAGAAATCGCTTGTTGCCGATATACGGGCTAGGACTTTTCGAACGAGATACTATGTACTACAGAAGCAGAATACACATAGTTACGCAGGGCGTACCACAGCGCCAAACCAGGTCCGCAAGCCTGCCATTCCGAAATTGTCAACCGCTAATGCGTCATCCGTCAAACCACACGATCACGCTTCTGCCATTTCCCGCGCTTAGAGAGCGGAGTTAAGCTATAAAACGTTTACGGCTGATTGGTCGTCAAGTGCGCACCTTCTACCACGCTTTCCGCTTAGGGAGAGACAGAAAAGAAGAGAAGGAGTAGAAAGGCAGCAGCTCCTTCAAGGCCAAAACGGGAGTGCACACACAATGGCTTATCTTCAGGGGCATCCCAACAATGAACACAACAAGATGATTTGTCACTTTTACTCCAAGGTTAATAGTGCAGTGAATGCTATGTGTGGCCTTGGGCTTCAAGCAGGTGCCGTGCTCTGCCTTATCACCAGCTTCTAGACTGAAGTCACGTGACCCTAACCGGAGACACGATTGGCCTAAAACACGCATAGCGTCTACCCTGCTGTCAATACCGAGGGAACGAGACAGCTCTATGACGTCCAGCTTTTGAACGTGCAAAGAAGCTGTCCAGCCCAAAAGCGACCAAATACGATGCAAGTTTGAAGATACTATGTTTTACGCTGAATAACCTACATTGCAATTTTAAATGGAGAACTAAGCGCGACTTTTTTTTTGCGCACGATGTCTACAACTATATAAATAAATAAGTATTTATATGTATTTACCAATAAATTTAAAATTATATGTACACTGTTAGATAGGCGTTTTTAAACTTTTTTACGAAAGAGTTTTTTTAACTTTTTTACGAAAGTGTTACACATAAAAGACAGGTGATAATCCGACTTCCAACACACGATGAATCGCCGACGCTCGTACAGTCGGAAGAAATCGGAAGCAGTTGAAACCCGTGGGCAGCTCAGGTTGCTTCTGCCACCACTGAATCCCAACTGCCCCGAGAGGAGGAGTGCAAGGCTTTAAGCAGCTCCAGCGTCCTTCTCTCCCCCTACCGACAGCTCTAGCCAACCGCAGGAGCGAATGGCGGAATCGGTGAGGGCAGCGCGAGGGCTTGTCGGCAGGGTTTAGGTCAGTGGGGATCCAGCGGGCCCTGAGATTGCCCTTGATTGACAAGGCGCTAAAAGCAATACACGTCTGCGCGAACAGTTTTTGAAATATGCTGCGTGTAGGTACTCCGGGCGCAACGGCTTCGCAATCGTTCGAAGGGCAAAAAATTCGCGACGACAAAGTAGCGCCTTCCAACCTCAGTAAGCTAACCGTGCCCGAGAGTCCCACGCTCACATTTCTGCAGTGCGAGCGCGGTAGGCCTGATCAGAGGCGCAGCCGGCTCTCGCGTCGCGATTGCTGTGTCGTTGCTCTGCCTACACTGATGACATGTGCACTAGCTGTAGAAGCAGCCCTCTCGAGACTTCATCTGAGTCCAATAGGCGACTCTATAGCGCGATAGACTGTTGTAACAAGAGTAGAACTCATTTCGGCACCGGCGTAAGCAGCGGCTTTATGTTCGCTGATTCCTGCGTCATGAATTACGAAATATGCACAAAAACATTAAGTATAAAAAGATACAACACGCAGAAAGAAATACAAACATATGGCAGGGACACGGACAGAGTAGAAAACGTTGACGCTACGAAATGCATATACTCACAAAATACACCAGGAAGAGACAGAAATAATTAAACCTAAATAACGGAAGATTAAGAGGACGTCAACGCCGAGGAAAGGCAATGCGAAAAAAGAGCAGCCAAAAAAAAAAAACTGTAATAATCCTATAGGCAACCAAGGACGCTTTTGTGATCGCGTTTATAAGGCGCCGGTGACGTACGCCCCAGAAAGCTGGCTAAATAAAAGTCTCGCCGCGAGCGAGCGCATGAATGACTCTTTTCACTTTTCTACCTCTGCAGTGCAAAAAAGAAGGTCGCGGGTTTGTAGCCTAGGGCCTAGGCGATATAAAACACCATTGAGCCGGGTAAAAAAAGATATGGTATGGTCGCGAGTCTATAGCTCGAGAGACGAACATCCCTCTATCCGGCTAATGCACATTGAAAGGTCCGAGGCCTATGGCTTTGGTGGCATAAAGCTCCATTGAGCCGTTTAAAGAAAATCCACGGTTTAATATTAACCAGCTTAAGCCAGCATATATCCAATATCGGAAAACCATTGGCTCTGACAGTCCAATATTGTACAGGTTATGCCTGCATATATGCAATACATGCAAATCCATTGGCTCCAACACTTCAATATTGGGTAGCTTATGCATAAGCTATCCAATATTGAACTGTTGGAGCCAATAGATTTCCAATATTGGATATACGCTGGCATGCCGGATTATATTCCATATATATAACACGTATCGCCATATAACAAAATCACAGTGAAGTATAATAATGTTTTCCCTTTATTTTACAACACTTACCCCTGGACACACGTCTGCCGAACCGGAAAAATCATTGAAGCGTCCATAGAAAAAGGCTTAGATCCTATGGAAACGCAGTGACGCCACCGGTCTTCAAACAACACGGCGCCGTTTCGCACGCGAGACAAGAAATGGCGCTACGAACGCCGCCAAGGTACGCAGAGGCTCTGCGCCAACGAACGAGCCAACGTTACTAGATTGCCTCAGTTGTGGATAACTCCCGCGGAGGTGGGTACCCCCCCCCCCTCTCCCTCACTCACTTCAATCCGCCAGCCGTCGTTCCGGAACTCCGCAGCGGTCACTCGAGGAACTGCACGTGACATCCATTTTGGCTTCAATCGGCCATATTTGGAGCCGAAACAGATACGGTGGAAGTCGCCACCCCCGTATCCCCAGCGGACGCGCCGCGAAATACCACCGAAGTTAAGATGCGCCTAGGTCGGGACGCGCTACCTGAAATCACCACTGAGGCATGGTTGTATAAAAACAATATTCATTGTGCTGAAAAACTTGCAAACTAAAAATTTGAGAAAAACATCACAGCGCCCTCATTTTGTACTAAACTCAAATAAAAGTTACTACAAAAAGAGTTTTTTCCCGTTGGTTTTAAGGCATCTAGTAACGTTGAAACGAACGTATCCCGATGCAGTTACCAAAGCAGCCGTCCGGCGGCGCGTCCAGCGACGCCGGGCGAGTCGTGGTGAGTGAGAAGGGGTACTGTTCGTGCATGCAGCTTCTATGAGCAGTTCCGTTCTGAGCTAATCTATACTCTGTTTCATACTTAGCGTGCAACGCTGTCAAAGCTACTGGCGCGAGCGCGTGGCTTCATCTATGGTTTTGTTTTCGAGAGAACGCGTGCAAATGATCAACGAGATCAGGTCTCACGCTCGCGCCAGTAGCTTTGACAGCGTTGCACGATATGTATGAGAAACAGAGTATAATAACGTTGGAACGAGCATACGGCGCCGAGAGCCAGCGTCTTTAGCAGACGATCTTTTCGACACAAAAAGCTGGCGCGCGTTCCTCAGGCGGCGACAGTCGCAGAAACAAAAACAGGCGCGGTAAGATGGAACTGCAGCTCTTTGTCCGCTAAAGACGCCGGCTCTCGGCGTCGTATGCTCGATCGTTGGCGGCAGTTGGCGTCGCGACCGCATGCGCCATCTCTTGTCTCCCGTGCGAAACGACGCCGTGTTGTTTGAAGACCCGGTAGCGCTCGCCATGCGTTTCCATAGGAGCTGCCTTTTTCTTTCTTTACTTTTTCCTCAGATAAGTTCGCTCTTTGCAAATTTTACCCCAAAAAAATGCACCATCCGTGGGGCAACGCTGCACAAAATCGTAGCGCGATAGGTTAAGAAACCGAATTGTGTGGCCTTGAATCACCGGTACACACCGCACTCCCTTTCCACCACCCGATTTCGCATGCTCTCAAAAGAATGCTCGAGAGCGCGGAGAAAGCACCACGCGAATTCGCCAGTTGTAGGGTTCGATGGAAGGGGCTTTGCCGATACACCTTCGAGATTTTATTTGTATCTTTCATTTCAAAGAAAAAAGGGGAAGGGGTGCGGTACCGTGAAACACGAAGAAACGGTTTTGGCGCCTTTTCTAATTTTTATATAATCGATTGCTTTCCTTTTCGACTGTATTGGGCTTGTGACTCATTTTTATCTTATAGATTTTCTTCGCGTGCTAATAAGTGCTTTCATTTGGGCTGTTTGCTTTGAGATGCTGAAATATTTCTTTCTAGTAGGTTAAGGGAATAATAGTTGGTTTGTAGATGCAGTGTTAAAATATACAAAAATGCTTCATCAAAATAAAAATTAACGAAACACCTGAGTAAAGTTCGGGAAAGTAATCGTAACTGTGAATATTTTTTTCTAAACTTAGAGTAATATGGTTATACTAAACAAGAAAACATAAATTTAAGCGTAATTATTTAGAAGTGTAATGCGTAAATTCCCTACAAAAATAAAAAAGAACTTCCTACGCAAACTGGTATTTGCTTTGTTCGTCAAGTGGATCGTGGGAGCTACAATAGTGTAATCGTGAAAAATGAAAACAAGGGACCCAATTGTTTTAATAAATATCACTTTGCACAACATTCTTATTAATCTCATGGGTCCAACAATTAAATGGAATTGAACTTCAGGGAGAAGAAGTTCGAAATATAATGACTGAAGAGCGTGGCTCGGGTAAAATCCCGACGAACGAACTGACAAGAACCAGCTTGCATGTTTAAAAAGTGCTTTGACCCTACACATGGCTATGCTAAATTTCTGGGTAACACGTAACAAACTGCCAAGCCAAAAAAAAAACTGTTTTGACGGTATACATACATTTCGGTGTTTTTTGTTTTCATGATACGACTACGCGAATGAAGCACATATCTTCGATCCCGTGGTGAAATAGTTTCAAAATATTTTGTAACTATTAAAATAAATATTATATAAAAAAGCACTTTAATGAAAAAAAAATTTAAAGATTGGGACCCATATACATATGCTTTTTCTTTATAGTTTCACCAAAAAAAAATCCTCGCTATATTTACGTCATTAGACGCAGTTTAGGTGGACGTCACGGATCGCTCTCAAGCCCTGCCCACGGATCAGTGGCCCCGCCCATTACTGACTGGATCGAGCTCGGCTGCTGGCCGAACATGTTCGGAAGCCTATTGTCTCCTTTCGCGACGTCCAGTGCGTGTTGTCGGGCGTCTGACCAGTCGGGCGAGCAGACGCGAGGCAGCCTTCGGCATCGTCTGCTATTTTCACCGCCGTCTATCGTCGTCTGCAATGCCCGTGAGACGCGGATGCAAAAGCTGAGCGTCGGCGTCCGTTTTCGCCCCCGTCCGTCTGCTATCCCGCCCCCATATAAAAGCTTCTTCAACGCTCGCATGATGCGACCATGAAAGTGGCTTTCTAGATGTCCATCATGCGCGAGTAACGGTATAAAACCAGCGTCTGTCATCGTCCGTCAATGTGCTGCAGAGAGTGACCGAGAAAACCGAAATAAAAATAAAATAAAAAAGACGTGCAGTCGTTTTGAATGTATGTTCTCGTTATTTCTTTCGCATGGCATCCGCGAAGCAGGCTGAGTGAGTGTCATGATGTACAATTAAACTCGACCTAAAAATCATTCGCTTTGGCAGGCCAAGCGCACAGCAAAACTTCAGAGTTACGTGCTTTTCGAAGCGAAATAGCGGGAAACATACTAGAACTAAGTTGATGTGAGCCGAACGCCCGATTGCCTCCAGCTAAAATGGCTCGCAAATTCTAACCTGCGTAAGTATCTTCTTGATATTGGAACCATGGGTGCTATGCGAACATGACGGTTACAGAATTCACAGAGCAGCGGGCCCGCTTTTACGCGAACCAACACCTTTATTCAGCACCAACACGCGCAAACGAACAAATTAAGCGAACCATTTTGTTCTTAGCCCGAGACTGAGGCAGGAAAAGAGGAAAGTTTCAAAGTAGAAGAAAAATGAACACTCAAGGACACGTCTCTATACTTACGTTTCACCTTCCGTCCAGACGCAGCCGATGCTACGAGATTATATGACGAATCAGACAGCGTCAAAAGGGCACCATCATGGTGCTCGTGATATTTCTGTCCGTGTTCTATCATCGCTGAACCAATCATAAACAAAGAAGGCACAGTGACTTGCACTTTTGACGCTGCTTGATTGGTCCCGTTTTCTCGTAGCATCCGCTGCGTCTGGACGGAAGGTGAAACGAAGTATAACTACAGCTAAAGACGGGTTTATTTGGTCACCCTCTTATAGACTTTTCCATTAGGGTCATAGCAGAGAGGGTAATAGAGAGAAAAAAATGCCCTCCCCTCTCACCCGCCGTCGTTTGCCTCCGCCGACTGGGCAGTACCTATACTTCGTTTCACCTTCCATCCAGACGCAGCCGATATGCTACGACATTATATGACGAATCACATAGCGTCAAAAGGGCACCATGATGGTGTTCGTAATGGTTCTGTCTGTGTTTTTCATCGCTGAACCAATCATCAACAGAACAAGCCTAGTGACTTGCACTTTTGACGCTGCTTGATTGGTCCCGCTTCCTCGTAGCATCCGCTGCGTCTGACGGAAGGTGAAACGAAGATATAGCATCCGGCTGGCGTACAAACTCTGTTTAAAATCGCGTAATTTTTGAAATTTGAAGCGCAGATGCGCAGATTTTGGTATGCCAGTTATCGTGTAATACTATGCTAGATAAAAAGACTAACAGGGTCCAATTGCGCTGTTACCTGCGTGCAAATAAAAAAAAATAGGAAAACTGTGTCAGATTGGCCGGTCTCTCCGATGAAAAGTAAATCCGGTTGCTGTACCTTTTTAGTATACTATACGAAGTTCGTAAAGTGGGGTAGGCCTTTAGCGACCACGAGTGGAAGTCTGAAATAATAAATAAAAACGTGCTCTCCTGCCGCAATACACGCAGTAGTTGAGGGTAGTACTGCCGGCTCACTCAACTGCTATTTAAGTAACGGGAAAAATATATGCTAGTTGATCACTTACCGAAATAGAACAACAGAGAGCTATAGGCTGATTTTGGAGTAGCCACAACTATTCTAAGAACGCGAAGCAATTCACAACGGCAGCCACGAGCGAGAGTTCGACGTTCCCGTACAGCCCGCCGCTACAGCCCAAACATGGAGAATGGCAACCTCCCGGTTTGTCGTCTGCTAGCGAGTCGGGCGCTTGCCTCTCTCTCGTTTTACCCCGCCGAACCCGCTGAATTTCCCGGATGTATGGAGAGGGCGCTGCTGTCGAACAAAATGGTGCTGCCCAGAGAGCGCTAAATGGATGTTCGCGTGGCGCCCCTCTTACGGCGAACCGGGGTGACGTCACGGCGGGGACAGAATTTTCCCCGACTCGCCCCGCTCGCCCTGTGGAGGTTGTGACGGCGTTAGCTGTCGGCGCGCTCGTTTCTATTTAATTTTTTTTTGTGCGTGTTTTTCGTAGGAGGTGTAAATTTTAATATGTGGCTTTATTGAGGTATGGCCTGTAGCTGTAGGCGAAACTTCAACTAACATTTCAGGCCTGGTTGACAGGGCAGGCGACGCATGAATCGCAGCTGGTATATGAAAATAAAGAAATATGGCCACAATTGCAGGAGCATCACTATAGATTTACATCTCACACAATAAATGCTGCTGATGGTCTGAATGAATTGAAAAGTTATGTATACTATTTCGTTTTTTTTTTAATCTCTGTTTTTAAACAAGATTGCCGAAGCAGAATAGCTGCATGCTGCTCGAGCAACATGTTAAATACAGTCTGGGCCATGGAGAGAATCACAAGTGAGACAGCCCAAGTACAGGGGCAAAGTAAAGAGAGAAGGAACATTTATTTATATACATTGCTCGCCCTTTGACCTTTTCTGGATTCGGAAAGTATTTAAATAAACTCCACTCGTGGTATCTGTCGACTTGTTTATATTATCCCTCAAGTAATGTACAACAAACGTAAGCGAAGGTGACTAGCCCGTTATTAGTTCCTTAGGCTCTAAAATTGAGATTTTAGCGAAATCAAATTGGTCCTGAAGCTAAAATACCAGAAGCTTTTCTCACGCAAACTGTCACCCTTCACAGGTTTCACATTTTCTTCTACTAGTGCAGCATCTACCACTGGACAGCCGTTTGAATGCTTGCTGTTCCTCCTGTTTTCCCCTGTTGTCAGCGAGTCCAGCTGTAGGGAGTTTGGAAGCTGAGGAAGCTTTTGGGGACCTGCAGCAGTGCCTCTTTTAATTGGAAATGACAACTCACTAAACGGTGTATTTTCCGAGTACCCAAGGATGGAATAAAGAAAGAATGTCAGGAAAAAGTAGAAACATTCCAAATTATAGTACTATTGCTGCGCATATTTTGGGCAGTTCACTAGATCTCATACAGGCAACGGGGGACAATTCGGCAGTTTTTCTTGCTACCATACAAACTAATTTCCAGTGATTGTGCATCTTCTAAAAATAAAACATTCCTGCATACATGTATGAACTGTATCATTAATTCACGAAGCAGCTACATTTATGTAAACCAATCCTGTTCCACGAGCACTTCAAAGGCCTTCAGACTTGGGGCCTTTAAAGCATCTGCGAACCAGCGCATGCAGAGTGGCACGCGCAGAGTCGGGGTCGCGAGCTAATTTGCCGACCGACCAAACGCCTTTGATATAAATGCCATTTCAAAGGCCTGCAGGGCGGGATGTAATATTCTCCTAAATCATGAACATGCAAGGAACAGAATTCCAGCGTCTGAAACACTCACGTCGCCGCTTCACCGACCCCTCGCAAGATTGCCTTGTGTCGTGTGGACGGACGGGGAGGTTTATCGGCGGAATTTCCTCCGCCGATAGCTTTCGGAATTTGTAACCCAATTATAAAGGTAAAAGTGACAAGCAGGCTTATAAAATGTACGGAAGCACGTCAATATCGGCATAACCCAGCGTTTTGTACACCGGGTAAACGAGGTCCCGCTCCTCGAAGTGCTTGCGGCACACAACGCCAAACCAGGAAACCGGTGCCGGGAAGCGAGCCGGACGCGAGATCGCGGAGCGGAGTCCTCTTCCTGACGTCACGGTACACCTCACCCAATCAGGGCGCGGCGACCGCAGCGACGCTTGTGTTCGCTCTGGGCCAATACACTCCACGAACTACACCACAGAATCTTCTCGACCTTCAAAGCAAAAAGACCAGCAAAGGTCTCATCTCTTTCCACCACAATTGTCAAACGACCTTGAACAATCTTGACTGTTTTCCACAAAGCAACACACCCTAGCTCCTCTCCCGGAAGATAATTGACTGAACCGTCGCGTACATAGCATACACCCTCCCCTCTACTTTCCGGCCCACAATCCCAAAGCATCCCGGCAACAAAAATACCAATCCACCTGATCCTCACCCGAAGACACAAAGGAGGAAACCACTACACTCTCACATTCAACAACCACTTTACAAAACTCTTAAAGGTAGGGAAACAAAATTCAACGCTCATTTTCTAGCTTGAATGGGTTGCATGTTGCACCCTAACTTCAAGAACACCAGTCTTCAGTTGAAAGGCACAAGAAAACTTAATTTTAAAGCTAAATAAACGGTCTTCCAATGTGCACCTGGTGGATGCATGCGGAGCCTATTTGGGAGGTAATCTAGCAACGTTGTGGAATCTGCTACGTAGTCGTGACGCAGCAGATTCATCTGGATCAGCGCCGCTCTTTGGCATTTCAACATTTTCCTTCTTAGCTTTCCTCCTCAACTCACAAATCTCGCATTGAACCAAACGGTCCAAGAAGACGGAAAGAGTGGATCTCCTCTTTCTCGGACCCTCGTTCGTGCAGCCGGACAGAGCCATCTCTCCCTAGAAGATTAGCCCGTCGCTCAAAACTCGAACAAAGTTGCTTTCCCCACCCCGTTTAGCCCTAAGCTGACAGTGCTGTGGAAGCTACGTGCTCTTTGGGCCTGCCACACTCACGTCACCCCGCGGGTACTTCGAACGGCTCGGTTGTAACGCGCTGACGCTATTGACACCACCACAACGCTGACAACGCCACCAAGGGCAAAGCTCATAATCCCACCAGCCTTGCTACGTCACGAATGCGGGGAATCTTTTCTTTCTGTTTTTTGTTTGCGCCGGATATCCCATGACGCATCGCGCTCTCCGTTCGCTTCTCTTCGAGCGCTTGCTCGAGTGCATCGTTTGGAACGAAAAAGTATATCCAGTCGTTCTAAAATACAAGCGTGTGATTATCATTCATGGTTATTATTCGTTGTGCTTGACTCATTTCCGAACGCAATTTGAATATTTCAATTTTTGTTTCCGTACCCCTTTGAATCCGCAAGAATGTCTTTGCACTGCTGCTAGCGCTATAACGACACCTGACTAATGCAGTTGCCCATTGATTTCATTCTTATTGTTTTTTTTTTACAACCCTTTTGATGTCCTCGACTGTTCATTTTTCTTCTACTTCAAAACTTTCCTCTTTTCCTGCCTCAGTCTCCGGGCTAAGGACAAAATGGTTAACACCCACCAGATCGCCTGCGCACTCACTGCATTATCATAGATTAAGCGAGATCGAGCAACATAGTTCACGTGGGACGCTAGGCTTAGGCCAGTCCCGCTACGAACGCAAGAATCAGCACAGCGCTTCAAGGGCGCGCGCTTTCGACAGTTGTTTGCTGCAAACCAGGTAGCTTGATATTTTCTGCTACAACAT
Source organism: Ixodes ricinus (assembly GCA_037355805.1). Lineage (NCBI taxonomy): Eukaryota > Metazoa > Arthropoda > Arachnida > Ixodida > Ixodidae > Ixodes > Ixodes ricinus. The sequence continues at coordinate 57,738 of JAZHYW010025922.1, read as the reverse complement.
TTCGGTGAGCGCAGAACGGCTCTCACTCACAAAAATACCCGAGTTCAACGAGCTTAGCTCGTTGAGCGCACCGCGAACGCCGACAGCCATATTTGTTATGGTTTAAAAAGGGAAGCGGAAAGGCAATCTCGGTTTTTAAAATCAATTATGACTTTATAAAGATTATTTGTTTCTCAAACATGAAACATATTGTCGATGAAACACTAATGCGTACCGCATTAGTGTTTTCATTGACAACATTTTCATGACAAGCAATTTACAACGAACGCTCCAGACGTCAAACATCTCTCCAACAAATGAGACCCGAGAAGTGGAACGTAGTTATCGACAGTCCCAAGCGGGGCCCCAAGGCGCCTTACCTCCACCAAAATTGCCGCTAACAACGCAAATTTTGCATACACAAATAAGTTTTCGTAAACAAAAATTAAAAAAAAAAAACATTGTGTTCCGCCTAGGTTTTTAAAAAGCGTTTTGTTTTTGTCATTTCAGTGCGTTTCTTTAAAGGTCATTGAGGAGTTAATACTTTGGTTTTGTTTACGCAAAAAACACTTTACAATGCATCTTTAGAAGATTCCCATATAACTACAACTAACGGTACCCGAATCTCAGCCGACGCCTCGAAGCGTCTGTCGTTTCATTATCTGGGCCGGCTTGCTAGAACTGGTGCCTGGACCGCGTCTTCGAATGGTGTGTTTAGCGTCCAATGATGCCCATACGTCGAACGTGGTCTCGAAGTGGCAACGAATGACGTCCCCGAAGCCGAAGTGTTGTAGCTGGTTAATGTCACGATCAGTTGTCAGTTGGTCGTAGAAATTACTAACGAGAAGCTGCGAGTAGCACAAGCGAACGCCAGTGTCGCCGTCGTCACGGCGTCCCACCTTCTGGCTGCCGAAACTTCCGTGGACTGCCACACTGGAGAGCGACCCGCAACAGGGAAAGGCGTCTGCCATATGCACACGCAGGTGTTGGGACGCCGCCAGGATCGCGACTGTCGACAGCATGACCCTTTTATGACGTCATCAGGCGGAAATCGAGGGGCAAATTTCTTGGACGTGGTAAACACACCAGTCGGAGGCGCTATCCAGGCATCATACTAGAACATCGTCTTAGCTGAGACTGGGTGAAAGAAAGCACTGGAAAGTCTGCAGCGCGCGAGCCCCGCTCACCTCGTGCGATGGCTTTGGCAGTGCTTTCTGCTGCCACAGTCTCAGCTGAGATCGCTGTTTCCTGGCAAGTCGGCCCTGATATCGATAACGAGGTATCAGAAGGACCTACTAAAACTTTGTGATGACAAAGGTGTGCCCAATTATCAGGTCGATATATGTCGCACAGGGGTATAAGTAGCACCTCCCTCTAAACGGCTGATTTTAGAAAAGTAATTGTCAAATAAGTTTCGCCTTTTTATAGTATGTCGCCCCCATAGTTTTTTCTCTATGGTCGGTGCGGTGAAATTTCAATGAAAATTCCTCACATTTGTTTTTATTCTCGTAACTATAGGCTGACTGAGACAACCTGGCTCGATCTAAAAAGGGCTGCAAAAATATGCTCCTCCAAGTAGCAATCGAAACATTTCGTCAAAGGTGTATTTCATGGGTCGGTTTTTTTCTTGTTAAATTACGAAGCGTAGCCGCCTTTCTTAAGAAATAGGACCAACAAACTCGCCAGGGTCAACGTCGGACGGGGACGCAGACGGCGGAGTCAAGCTGCAGGTCGCGTTTCGCGCACGTATTGATAGATGACATCGAGAGCAGCGTACGAATGTGTAACCGACGGGCAAAAGAAAGCAGACAGCACGCAGACGAAATCCGTCGGCCGCGAAAACACTATCGTTATGGAACAGCGTTTTTCTTTTTCTTTATCTTTAAGCTTTGCTTTTATTGTCCGTATTTATTGCTAACCAAGATACACTACAAAAATATTATGTTCATTGTAGGATATCACGGTCGTCACGAGCAATCTCCATAAGGGGTAGCGCCATCTATCAACATGTGCATCGACAGGAGTTCCGTCACTCGACTCCGTCGTCTGCGTCGCAGTCCGTCGTTGACTCTGTGCAAGCTTTTTGTTTTTGCATTCTTTTGCAGAAAGCGAGCCACACTGTAATTTTACAAGACCAAACCGACATGTGAACTACACCTTTGACGCAAAATTCGGAGTGATACGTGCAGGCCCCAAATTTTGAGACTCATTTTAGGTCGAGCCTGCTCATTTCAGTCACCCTCTATACACTTTTCCAGAAACACTCGACCCCAGGGGCAGCAAACCATTTTGCAGCCCAGTCACTGGGTCTGAAACTAGACTCTTGCCGGCGTCCCTGCTAATCCTAACCGAGTGGACTGTGATTTCAATAGGCGCAGCGTGCGTAGGCGCAGTTTCAAACACTATTGGCGGTTAAATTCCTCGTATTTTCCCGCTGCATTGTGGGTTTCATGGCAAATGTATTTTCCTGAGAACATTAAAAAAGCATTACAATTAAAAAAAAAAGCTGTAAGCTATGTTTGTTGGGTACGCGCGCGACAGAACAAATGCGACTGGAATGTTAGTTGTCGTTTTATTGTTTCTCTTTTATGATAAGTTTTGACGGCGCCGCCGGATTAGCCGTGTGCACGGTGGCCATGTGTCAAGTGACAAAGCGCTTAGCTGTCGAAAATAATTTACATCAGAAGATAGCCGAAAGGCATGCATTTTTCGACGCTCACAAATATCGTGTTTACCGATGGGCAGGACACGGAGAAACAATTTAGAAAATGTTAACATTTGGGCAAAATATTGTACGTACCACACGATGCAGCGTTATCTGAAAAAAATGCATTTGAGAAAAGATCTCAAATAACACAGTCGCAGTCGACGACAATCACATCTTGATGATCGGACGGAATCCGAGATGACTTAGCTTTGGGTAGAGTGCCTTCATCTGCGCTCTACCCAAAACTATTGCACATGAAGGCTCCCTAGTTTTGGGGTACGTTTTAAGGAGAGCTTACTTTTTTCACAACAATACCAAAAGCAATAGAACGAACGCAACTGACCCGTTTCCCACCCCAACCCGGACAACTATTTTTGGAGGTGACTGAGGATTCTACGCGATTAACCTCTGGGAGGAAGGGGGACAATTGTCATTGTTTGCAAAATCGCTTCGAGGGCCGTTCGAAGTCCTTCCCTCCTTCGCTTCCCTTGAATGTCAAGAAGAAAAGCGAATGGCGGGCACTTACCAGCCCTACTTCTCACAGTGGAAGATAACACAGAAAGGATACGCAGCACACATAAAAAAAAAATTAAGTGGAAACTTTCAAGAGGGGCCAGAAAACGTCGAATGAAAAACCGCAAAAAGGTAGGGAGAGAGTCGCGCTGAGCGGGTCTTCACAGGCCAAGAGAGTGGCAGCAAATTTCTAGCTGATAGAGGGCGCGAGAGTCGCACCAGCCGCATTAGCATCGGCAACATGGCGGCGGCGTAGGAGTCGTTTTTTGGAAAGGTGTATACTAACGCTAAAAAAGGACGAAAGTCTTAAATTATCTTCCACGGGGACATTGGTGACGTTTATAGGATCACTCCTGCGTACATGAACTGTGGGGCTAGACTTGACGAGAAATTTACATCAGGACACGCAATGAGTCGGACAATTCTCTTACAAGTTCCGTTAGCTGTTTCTCAGGCCCGTTCAACCTTGGAGCTTGGATCTGTTCTGAACACTTACGCTTCAATTTCACCCCCAAGACACACACTGGCCGTAATATAAACAAACGCAGAACTAACCGTGTGAAAGAGCAGAAAATTCTGAACGTAATAAAGGATCGATACGAACTGTTAACAATAAAAGTAAGTGTATGACCCGAACAATAGCGGGGCTCTCCGAATTGCGCAAATGCCATTTTCTATTGATTTTGCTTTCGAACCAAAAATGTTTCTTTTCTTCCTTTTTTTTCCTTTTTTTACTGCGTAATTTTTGCCGGAAGCTTACTTCCGAAAATCAATTCACTTTCATTTTGTCTTCTATCGTGCCAAATCTTCCACAATTATTTTTTTCCCATTCCGAATTGAACACTAGCCTTGATTAGCTTCTTCGTTGTATTTGGGTGTGATTTATCCACCGCTTTTTTATGTAGATTTTTAATATCTTTGTCTTTAAGCGTTATCGCCATTCCCTCCTTTCAGAAATTCCGATACCGAAAGCGAAGTAACTCCTTTGAACCGCAGATCGGAAACGCCGCCACTTATATTTCTTACGCTTGATTAATTTTGCTTACTCTTCTCGTTAGTACAATTTAAAAAAAAATTAATCTTAAGATTTAAAAAAAAGATAATAATTTCAGAACAGAAATGTCACCATCGTGTGAAGGCGGTGATATTCCAGATAGAATAAAACTAGGGAGAAGTCGCGTCGAATTTAACGAAGCGCGAATGATAAGCTGCGGTGTTCAAAGAAATAAAGCAAAATAAAAGAGCCAAATAAATGAAACGAAAATGTTGTGACCGCACCAATTTGCGGTCGTAGTTTCCGGTACGCCATTTCTCCGCTTCGGTGTTTTTTGTGAAACTTTGTTTTTTATTCTTTGTGTGAAAACGTAGAGCATAAAGAGAGATAAGGGTATAAAAACAAAATCAACCTGCGAGATGCTAAAGTTTAAACAAATAATACTGAATGTGCCAAGAAAAAGGTAGTGAGATTTCACGATTCTCGAGACAAGTTCAAGAGAACTCGTAAATGGGTGTCTACTAAGAATCCTGTCGAAAATTTATCTTGCAATTGAGAAAAAAAAGTTATAATTGGTCAAGATTGAGAGTGAAAGATGATAGCGCTAGATTAGAAAATTTAAATGAAAGATATAATAAGAAATGGGAAAAGACATACCTAAGATGTAAAAAAGATAGTGATTGAAAGTGGGTTTCTAAGTGGAACTAAACATAGGTCAGTAAATGAACTGCTCAAAATAGTATTTAAAAAAAATGCCAAGTGCAAAGAGGGTACAGGTAAGTAGTTTACTGGGATAATACATTTTACTCCGCTCATTTGCATTAGACAGGGCGGCTACATAGTCAAATTGTCCTCCAACGGAGAGGAAACTCCCGTTCGACTGAACGCATCCTCATCGCGGTCTTGACAATGTTACGCTTTCGCGCTGTGCAAGGCAATGGAAACGACTCTCGCCGCTGTTTCGTCACATGCACACTCGTCACAGTACGATTCGTCACAGGACGATTCGTCACATGGGAACATTTGTGAGAGGATGACTCGTCACGCGGGCAGCTGGTCTCAATGTGCGCACAGGGGACGATAGTAAAATGAAAATTTCAACAACTGTCCACGTTTCCTGATGAGGAGTTTCACGCCTTTCTTTTTCCGACATAAACCAATGGTTAAACAACAAATCTTACAATACTCAAAGTAGAAAATGTTTTGGCACTCGCCCTCTAATCGTTTCATCATATGACGAGTATTGAGCAGGTCGACCTCAGTTGGGTCCCCCGCGTGCGTATGCTGCCTGGAACGAACAATAATTCGACTCGCAGCCAAATCAGTCTGTTACTTTTGCCTTGCATACACCTCTTCTGTGACAAATCTATTAAGAAGTATCATTATTCGTTCTGCTGCGTCTGTACGAGAACCCCTCGTGAAGCAGCAGAGCTCCAGCTTTCTCTGTTGCGATCACCTCCGTCCTTTCGAATGCAGTCCGATTTCAAAAATAGTCGCTCCTATGTGGCCTCCGCATCCCCCGTTTCTGCGCCCTAGAGGAGCGAAAGACATGCCAAGATAAGAGGTGACCCACTTTCTACGGCCAAACCAACTTTCATTGTTTTCGGGACCGAACCAGAAGCTAACACGTTTGTTACAAATTCTTCGCCATTGAGAAGAAATACATGCTGTACCGGTCCACAATAGTTCGAGGCGAACTATTGTGAGACCGGTTGACCGCGTGACGAGTCATCCTATAACGAATGTTCCTGTGTGACGAATCGTCCTGTGACCAATCGTCCTGTGACGAGTGCGCAAGTGACGAATGGACCGTATCCCGGCTGCAGCTTCCAATTGAAAGTGGAAAACCCCGAGGCTGCGCGTGTTCAGCAGTTTTAACAACGCAAAAGCTGTCGGCGCCAAGGCCATTTGATTTTCTCGAGTAAGATGAATCGCCTAGAGTCGCATTTGGGTCAGATGTAGTTAGAGATTGGGAGTGAGAAAAAAAGTTTGATGCATTTCTCTCAGAAAATGAAATGTGTGTTCTTTTCCCCGCAGCAGATATGCATATACACATAGAAAACCCTATCGTTTAACTATTTCCTCTTTATTGCACCTAACGCGGCCACTTCCCCATTCTACTCCCCCTCCCCCCCCCCCCCCAAAGAAAAAAAGGAATGAATAACACAAACAAAGAAAAAAACGGAGAGTAACAGTCCTTCCCTTTCTACGCTGGTACAATGAAGTCCATAATCTATTTTCTCTAAATGTATTCCTTTGTCAAGTCGTCCTCATTTAATCTACTCAAAACCGGGGGGTGATACCGGGGACTCCACTGCAGCTGAACCTCTCGAAAACACGGGCTAAAAAAAAAAAGAAGCGAGGACAAAATAGCAAAGTTAACCGAAGACGCAATCCCGCGCAGACTAACACATAATTCGTTCTGAGGTGGGAAGAAGATTGTTGTATGCGTATATCATATCACGTCATTTCAAGTCAACGATAAAGCTAGGGCAATAGTACCTTTAAAAACACAGACCAGAAAAACTGAAAAAATAACCGCAAGGACAATGTGAACCGCAGTCCCGCTAGGTCTGTCATGACTCGTGTTGAATGATCCTTAAACGTCGTGCTTTTGCTGACATTTTTTTTTTTGGGGGGGGGGGGGGAGGGGGAGTTGCGTATGGCAGGTTAATATTGTACACTTGGAATCCCGACAAAAGCTTACCGGACAGAAGCTCACCCGACGAAAGCTCACCAATTTTTCACGAACCATGATAAAAGCTCACCAGGAGAAAATTGCACCTTTGTCTTAACACGAGTGCGGACAACTTACCTGCATGTGTACGACATTAAGATTCTACGATTAATTAAATTTGACAGGCGCATGGTTTGTGAATTAGACTGGAAACAAGTTTATTTATCAATTGGTAAGAAGCGAATGCAGTTCCCTGCTACCTCCAGCTGTCTTGGTAGGTCTGGACTCTGGGTGTACTTGGAACCTTTCGCAAGTATTTTTCAGACGATTCTTCAGGCGCAGAGTGGTTTTTCGCACCCGCTTCACTAGGGCTCACCTTTCCTGGCTTATGTCAATGCCGTGGCAACTAGCACCTGACCTCGCTGTAGGCATTCAATCAGCCTCCAGACGCTTGGATAAGCGTGGCCGACGAGCTTCTGGAACCCGGTATCTTTAAGAGTGGAGTCGTTCATATTCCACCGTTCCGGGAAAAACTCCAGTGTCGTTGGCGCACAGTCAGGCAAAAGGAAGAATTGGCTCTGGGTGCCGCCGCAGAGGGAGCAGAAGAAGCACGCAAGGGGCGCAGTTGACATACGTGCAATCAAAAAGTACAGCAGGTCGCCGATGAAACCGGCAGACTTTTCCCCGATGTAGGTTACTTCTCCTGGCACAAGCTGTTGTGGAAAGAAGGCCAGCCTATCCAAAATCCCGAGCAGCTTTCTAAAGTGGTCATCTGTCTGGTACTTGTCCAAAAGGCCCAACTCCCGTTCCTTCAAAATATTAAAAAAATGTCAACTCAATGGTTTGTATAATACAGCTTTGCTTCAGTTTTCATTTCACATCACCCTGAGATAATCCTTGATTTAAATACATTTACGATGTAGAATGACGGAAGCAATTTAATTTTCTCAGCCGTTCACTTCAAATAGTACCCTGCCCGAAGACCCATGCATTAGTAATAAAGAGACATTCTGCCAAACCTTTTTGTACGCGTTTAGCGTGACAAAGGCGCAACGAAAAAGTGTGGTCACTGAAGGGTGACTTCGCTTCTTTGGTCACTCTTCGGGTTAAAACTTCAATTCACGAAGCTTCTTCGGCGTGGCACAAGGGTGCTCTGGCATGCCTCAGGCCAAGCAAGCTTGATCTTATCAGCTCCACTCAATTTCGGTGACGTAAATTTGGGTCCCAAATCATTGCTTCTCCTCCTGTTATGGCTTATCTGTCGACATCTTCGCATGGGACGGCCATCCAGTTCTCCTAAAAGTGGTACAATGTCCATCGCGTCCGCACTTTATCCCAGCCCCTCTTTCGTCCTGTTAGCCAAAAAAAAAAAAAATTACGTGAGCTTTTGTCCGGGTTTGTGAAAAAGCGTGTGAGCTTTTGTCCGGTGAGCTTCTGTCCTGCGAGCTTTTGTCCTGCGAGCTTTTGTCCGGTTACCGTACAGTGCAATTTCGTTAATTTGAACCCGAGGGAATTAGAACTTTGTTTGAATAATGCAAAGGTTCAACTACCGGGAGTTTTCTTCCTAGAAACACATAGGACTGGACCTGCATGTTAGTTTGAATTGAGGGAGTTTGAATTAACGAGATTCCACTATAGTAAAGGATACGCCTTACTCCGTAAAATACAAATGGCCTTCGAGCCCACAGCTTATGCGTAGTTGGAATGGTTGAACGCAGGCAGTCTTGTCGCTTTTGCCCTTTGAAATGGGGGTGGTGGGCGCCGCCATGGATCCTCGTGGAAATTCGTGGAGACAGGGGAGACAGCCGTCTCTAATGGCTGGGCGAATCCCGTACCTCCGTTTGTCGGCGGCAGTCTTCTCTCTCGGCTCAGCACAAAAGCGCGACTGCAGGGACACCTCGATGGGCATACGTTTTATCGGACGCGGAGTTATCCTGGCTCTCGAGGAGGATATATTACTGCAGGCGTGCGGTCTAATTCGAATGAGCGGAGTAGAATGTGATATAGCATTTGTTTTAATCCTGCGGTCTAATGGACGCGCGGAGAGGGAAAGGAAAAAAGATGAAAGGGCAGTAGTGACAGAGAGAGAGAGAGAGAGAGAGAATTGAAGCTGTGGGAATGAAAAGGGTGATTTATCTTTATCAGCGGTTTTGTCCGGCGGGAACGGCTCCCTTTCCCTGGCGGAGTTTCCCCCAATTAGAGGAGCTGGGAGCTATTGTCGTCAAATTGTTTTCATTTGGACTGTTCTTTTTTTTTGTATGTGTATGTTTGTTGGCTCGGTATATTCGGTGTTTCGCCTTTTTAACATTAGCTGTCTGCCTGGTAATGTGTGTTTGTTCTGCTCTGGCTTGCTCCGCGTATGATGTTATTCTTCTTTGTTAACGCTTCCCAGATTTTGGTTGCGTAAATGCGGTTGCTATCTGGCTACTCCCAGTTGCGGTTAAGAGCGGCGGTGCGTTTTACGCCCGCCACAATGCGTCGGGGGAGCTTGGAGATGGGTTCGGTGAGCGTCGATATGTGTAAAAATAAATACTTTTTATTGCCTTTTTTTTTTCGCTTTGTCGCGTATTTTTATCTTGTGTTGCGGTCTGGCCTCGGATCTCGGATGGCTCCCTCGGGAAGAGTTGCGGAGAACAGCGTTATGACGTACAGTGGAATATATATTCGTTTTTGCCTCCGCGAAGAAAGAGCAAAATATATCGCTTGTTCTGGGGCGTTTATGCCGATATATTTTGTGCGCAATATAGTACCTTTCGAAATAAGTATTCAGTACGTTCGGGAACAACGTCTCATATAAATACCGGGGGACATCGTCTGCATGCGGCTCCTGTGTGAATTTATCTGAATAATAGTATCGTTCTGTATTTATTTATTTTATTGAAGTGCACGATTTGTTGAGGAAAACAATCTTAAGAAATATAGAATATTTTCTGGAATGATAGTCTTATTGAGAGATCTCGCAAAAATGTGTTTCCGTCCAGAACGCTCGTCGACGATCTACTTTCACACACCTAAGTACTAGACCCCTGCATATCAGCGGATATCCGCAGTAAACTGACGGATGCGGAAAAAAATTAGTCAGATTTGGCGGATTGCGGATCGGCTGCGGATGCCAGGGGCTGTGGATTCGGATATTCGCGGATCCGGATCTAAATTCCAAACATTTTTCTTTTTTATGTCTTGTTTTTATGACCTGTACAATGTTCGAGCTGGTTTTTACTGCATTCTTACCTTCCACATTTTTTCTTTCTGCCTTGATCTTTCACTCCTTTTCCGCAGAAGTTGTCTGCTCAGCCCCATTACTAATGTGTAGGCATTTAAGTGTAAGCTTTCGGGTTCGGTTTGTCCATTTTGTGTTTAAACGTTTTATGTATAAATACTTGAATACCTTCCATGCCCACTGCGCCTCATCTGCTTCGGTCAACCTTTGTTCAAATTTGAATTTACTAAATTCTATTTCGGTCAAACGGCAAATCCAACCTTTTGAGAATACCTTGAGAAACCGAAGCCTTCTTCCTCCGCCACAAGCGCGATGAAGGAACGTGTTGTCAAGAGCGCCGTGGCGTTTATTGCGAAGGATGTGAGACCTTTTAAGCGGTTTCCGAACCGTAGTGCTTCCTTGATACTAAAGCTGCATGTGTTAAACGCGACGCGGCGCCGCACTCGACCATGGTGCTTCGGAATGCGGCACGTATCGCCGACGAAACAAGAAGGCCTAATTGTGAAAGCGGAAATACGTTCCATCGTGATTTACAAGGCGAAGCGGCAACCCTTGATTTGTGGACAGATGATTACCAAAAATACTGCTACCTCAGTACAACGCTGCACTACATGAAGAACTTCCAAGTTAATGGAGCGCGTGCTTTTCACTACACTCGTAATTTGGGGCCGGCAAACGTCACGGCCATAGCCGTGACATTCAAAGTTTTCAGGACTTAGCCCCGTCAACTAATCAGCCCCGTCAAAATAGCCGTGTACAACGTCACGGCTGGAATGGGCCCCTCCCCTCTTTAATGGTGCGAATGGCTATATAGGTGGCTCCGTAGGTGGCCCTGTAATATTTGGCGGCCCGCTTGTGCAGGGCCGGCAAAAACAGGCCGGCTATGCGCATAATAGCGGAAAAAAAACACTCTGCTTTTCGCTAGATGGCGGCAGTTGCGGCCGCCCAGCGTGCCCCGCGGGCGCAGCCAGCGGGCATGCATCTTCTCTTCTCGGTGTTCAAGGGCGACAAATTTTGAATGCACGAAGTTCGAATCTAATCGGAAGCATCTGCGGGAGACGTTTGTTTTCATATCATGGTGATGGAAGCCTATGTTAGGGTGTGCGTCGAAGCCGCGGGACGGTGAGTTAGTTCTTCAGGATGCTCACGTCGGAGGATATGAAAGGAATTCAACACGGGCGGTGTAACCATGAGGGAACATGTGAAGTGAATGCGATGGCGTCGCACGGCCCGCTGATCTGGCGGCACGACCAGCGCGACCAGCACGACCACCACTTCTGGGCCAACTTGGCTGGTGCTGTTACTGCGGGCACAGTCCTCTTAGCACAACCGACTGGGCAATTATGTAGGTCACTGGCTAATAACCGAATTGAGTCAAGTGTTTAAAGAGTTCCTAACTAGTAAGTTTTGTTCTCGAAAACAGAGGACATCTTCAACTCTGTTCTGGACGATACAGGTATCTATACACAATAGTTTTGTATTCTAAGGAGCACGTTTGGAATCGCCTCTTTTCATATTATTCGGATACTGGCTGGCGTCGGCGGTGGAAAGAGGAAAACAGGTTTACTGTTCACCTTAGCATGGACTTACCACAACGGCCACAAGCGCGGACTCTTCGCGTTTGACGCCGGCTCGGCTGCGCACAAGCACTCGTCGAGGGTGACTATTTGTAAAGTAATCGGGTCACAGTCGCAGCCCTTACGGTTTGCCTATGGTAAGGTGAGGCAAAGAAAGCTAACTGCCAATGCCTAAACGGTGACCACCTGCATTTTACAGTGACAAGGTGTGAATAGTTTGTAGGGGGAACTTTTCTCTTGCCGAAGTGTCCGCCGATACAGCACGGCGTATATGGCGCACTCATCAGCTTGCCGTCCGAGATATATTGTCGCGCGTCTCGGCAGGCGTCGACGATCGCGTTGATCAAAGGAGGACGGCCACACAGGGAACATTTATACTGAAATTGATCATGAACGTAACATCTAGAATACACTAAGTTTGTCCCTGTGTGTGTACCCTCCTTCACTCACGCGACCATCCACGTCGGCCGAAACGTTTTTCCTGTGTGAATAAGCCTTCAGGGAGACTCGCGTCCCTGCGCCAGACGTCCAAGCGTGACATGTGAGGACAAGCTCCGTTCACCGCATCGCAGCCTACGAAGTACCGCTGTCCGCAATGAAGGTGTGCCACACTGATTGCTTTAAAGTTTGAAGCATGTTGAGTTCTAATCGATACGCGCCCGGAAACGAGAAAGACAGGAAGCAGTTCTACGCACGCCCAAGCAAAGAGAATACACTCGGGTGTCTGCGTCTCAGATGGCTTCATTCCAGCTGTCGCTGTTCACCATCTTACGCAGAAACCTTACAAATTTTTTATAAGTGTGTGCTCATGATGTAACGAAGTATACATGTGAGATCTTATTTCAGGCACAAAGTTGTTGTCGAATTTGGATAATTTATAAAAAAAGATTTCTGTTGGTGCAACTGCGCGAACCGCAAGTTGCACACATTTTTGTCCTCTTGTTATTAGCAATGGAAACGTCTAAGGCAGAAACTGACCTTTTCCAACCTATCGGAGGCAGCATGCCTGACTCCTTCGCATTTCCCTACATCTTAAGCTACTGAAAATAACTTTTTGGTGACACTCTAAAAATAAGCTTTTATTAGGCTAACTGAATTTAAGAAATGTATTGTATTAAACAGAATTTTTGAAAAAAATGTCAAACTATCTATTTTACAATATTTGACGCAGTTTAGCAAGGTCTTTACCTTGGCCTGGCCATACTTCCAAATTTAGTAATTACAGAAAGTTAATAATTCAAAATATTTGACACCATAATTATACGAACGTCAAATTTTAAGAATTTTTAATATTAAACAAAATTAGCATTTTATGTGCGACGTGTAGTTTTTGAGCAACAATTTAGCCGGCGTTTTCATGACGCAGCCTGTATGGTATAGCCATGAACCTGTAGATCCTGGCAAGTGGAAAGCCTCAGCTCCCCTTCCTGGTTGCGTCAAAATTTACTGTTTTTTTCCCACTCTTCAAATTGCCGCCAGAGCTACAGTGTCTATTCATATGACGTCAGACTGCTTTTTAATGTCGAGTAACTATACACAAGCATTGCCGCTGAAAGCAAATGCGGTTATCTAATTGGCGAATTTGTTTTGCCTTATTTTGTTTTCTGCAGAGTTTACGAATGAACGTTAAGTTAGCGGCCATGTTTGTGGTCGATGACTCAGCATCTGAATAGACTCTGACGTCCAGCAAGCTACTTTCTTAAAAGAACCTGCTGTTTGCTAAATTTTAAACCGTAATTAGGATACAAGACCTGTTCTCTCTCCCTTATTTTCTTATAATAAAATGCTGAAAATTCTAAATCGCAGCAGCATCATGCCTTGACGACAGAGGTAACTGGCCTTCGGACGCGCCACGGAGACCCGTCTTATGGCATGAAGCTCCGGCAGACTGCAACGCACTTGGCTCGGAGAGCGCACCTGCAACTGTGGCGGGTCCTAGTTCACCAAGTGTGTCAAGTGAAAGCAACGGCCATGCTTCCACCAATGTTTCAGCAATTGACACAAGTTTTCATATACTTTTCTATTTTATTGTTTGAAAGAGGTATTTAGTACAACAAAGCACCACCTGTATCTTACGCTGTGCATCTAGTTTAAAGAAATAAATGGATTGTTTTCCTGCGGACACACTGTTCTTTTAAATGTTTAGAATTCATCGGCCTCGTCCTCGAAACAACTCCTGTATATTTACTCTCCCCGAGAGCACTCGGAAAGTCAATCGCTAAGTTATACAAATTGAGCTTGGTAACGATTTTCCAATATATTTTGTGACTCAAGAATAAAGTTGCGACGTGACTTCTCATAAGAAGACGTCAGGCTCAGTACCACGTCACAGCTTCGATTTTACGGTAAATTTTTCCTGTACTTCTCATTCGCCTGAGCTTTCTTCATGGATCACAGCCCTGGACGCTCCGAGATACTCTGCGGGGAAGTACACGATGGGACATTTTGATAGCCAGCAGAAAACTAGCCACCTAGGAAACGAGCCAGCTAGAAAACAGGGCCCGCTAGAAAACGGGCCCGCTAGAGATCGGGCCAGCTAGAAATCGGGCCAGCTAGAAAACGGGCCAGCTGGAAAAGGGGCCAGCTAGAAAACGGGCCCGCTAGAAAACGGGCCAGCTAGAAATCGGGCCAGCTAGAAAAAGGGCCAGCTAAAAAACGGGACGGCAAGATCCAATTTGTCACGGCAAATTTTGGGGCCACTCTGAAAAGGGACGGCAAATGGGCTGTGCAATTTTAGGTGGCCACAAAATTTGCCGTGGCAAGTTGGACCTCATTTATCACGGCTATAGGTGGGTCCCTAGGTGGCCCCAGATTAAGAGTGTACAGAAGTCGACAGAAAGAGCAAGAAGATAGGTGGAAGCATTCATTTTGCAGCACTCAAGGCGCTGTGGATGTTTGACCTCAAGACTGTCTTAAACACTTTGCATTTGTTACGAACAGAGGTACGAATATAACCTTGGCACTCAGATAACTGGTGCGCCTAAATTATGCTGTGTGAATTCTCAACACTGTTTTTGAGAGGACAATGCGTGCTGACCAGCGGGATGATGTTACTGCTCTTGTCGGATCTTCTCCGAGCGCGCAAATCCTTGGTTACGTTGTCCAAGCAATATCTGGCCTGCCGTGCCGTTAACAGTTCTCGCCCAAAGGAAGACGTCGAGACTAGGTGGAACAGCAAGTTAGTCATGTTCTCATTTATTGTTCAGCAATGGGAACAAATTGTCGCAGTTCTGACAGAAAAAGGTGAGACAAGCCGCTTTCACGACATAGAGAAAGGCACTTTGCAGTGTCTCGTAGACTTTCTTGAACCCTTCAAGGCGGCGAGTGATGCCCTAGAGTCATCATGTCGTCCAACTTTTGTTTTTTGGTAGTCGTGTGGCGAACGCTACTTCTGAAGCACCTAGAGAAAGGGTTAACGATTTTGAGATTCTGCAGGCGATCAAAGATACGTGCTCAAGGCTCCTTTAAGAAAAACTGGAACTGCGCAGCTTGCACAAGGTTGCTGTGTTTTTACATCCCAAACTAAACCTGCATCTGCTCGACGACTCAGAAAGGCGTTCCGTAAACGATGAGCACAGTAAGACGATCGGAGCTGCCAAAGAACGTTAAGTGAAGAAGGAATATCAGGTCGAAGATGTTGAGGTTATCTCCGCTTCGGAGCACCCTTCGAAAGAAGACATCCGAACAACGGGAAGACAATCTGATTCTGAGGAGACCGACGGCGAAGTCGCAGACACGGCAAGTGACGAAGTGGACACATACGTCGCCGCTAAGTGAATCAGGAAACTGAATTCCATCGTCTCAAGGGGTGGAACTTGCTCCAACACGAGTTCCCTTACCTCACTCTCGCAGCGCAGTTAGTGCATACCATTCCAGCAACAAGTGTACCTGCAGAGAGAGACTTCTCATTGGCTGGTTTTGTAATTCAAGAGAGACGACCAAGTATGAATCCGTCCATCGTTAACGATGTCCTGTTCTATACCCAGCTACCTCGACAAGTAAAACAGGGCGCGTGTTGCGCTATGGTGGGTGATCGGTTTTCCTCTCTTACTTTATAACTGTTTGACCGAACTAAAATGTCATAATGTAGTATGCCCTTTGTTAACTTTTATGTTTGGGAAGTACGCGTCTGCAAAAAGTAGTTGTAACACAGTAAAAAAAATATATCCTTTTTGAGCGCTTCTTCTGGGTAGAGTGTTGGGGACTCTCAGGACGATTACATAACTGCGATCATTTTTCCAGCGGCGCGCAGTGTCTCGAGAAGGCTAGCCGCTTTTGATATAAATACATTGATACAGATAATAATAAAATTACATTTACAGCGTATTGTGACTAGAAAACGTCTCTGTACAAAGACAGGCAACGAGCTTAAAAGATAGTATTCTTTTCACTCACTTATGATTTAATGATATACGAATTACTGCCTGGATTGTGACTGGAATGCGGTTCCAAAGTTTGCGGATGCGGGTCGGATACGGATACAAAGTCTGCGGATGCGGGTTGGATACGGATAATGAAACTGTTATCCACGCGGGGCTCTAATGAGTACTAATGTTGTTTTTGTCACGATTCAGCTGCGGTTCGTGCTTTGTGCTTTTACGGTCACCGTATAGATGAATCACGCAGAGTGACTGCTGGGTACTCCCTTTTTTTTCTGTGCGCGATTGGTTGGCTGCTGACAGCAAAGTCGTAAAACCACAAGCTCCGTGAGGATAACCACTTGGCCCTGCTCGATTTACTCGGATTGTAGCGTTTGGTGCGGTCGGGCTTCATGTGAAATGATGTAGATCTTTTTTTATTCGTTTTGTCTTCGCGGCGATTACGACATACTTATAGAGGAATTGTTTGCATAATCGGTGTTTTAACTATAGGAAGTAGAATAACCTAAAGAAACCTATCGTGGCAATCGCAAATGGTGACATCTGATATTACCCGCTTGCTTTCATTTTATTAATCCCACTCGCCGCAGAAACCGTCAAGGCCATATTGTGCAATCTTTTCTATTTAGCCTTACGTACATTTGCCACGCCGAGTCAGACATTGTTTTTTTGCAGTGTTTATTTTGTTAGAGGATCTAGAGTAAGTATCGGATTTTTCTTTAAAAAGTGTACTTAAATGAATGACCATACTCGTTATAAATATTCTGGCTTTTCTGCATACCTAACATTGTTAGAGTACTTTTTCAAATAAGGATCTAAACGGAGGAGTTGTAGCGCCGTGCACAGATGATAGCAGCCACAAAGCTTAAATTCTTCAGCAACTGTTAATCCTCGCCTATATTTCTATTATATAGAAAATAATCAGAAGTCATTTTACTGCCTTTGTACTATAAATTCAATAAATTAATTTTACTCTCCGAATGCGTACTGCCAGTACGGGTAAAGAAAGAAAGCTGCAATAATGGAGCTCGACAGGCCTGCCTTCTGCATTTTACGTATTAGTTTATTTTAGAACGCTATATTAGTTTATTTTAGAACTACTTGAGGAGAGAGAGAGAAAACTTTATTGACTGAGGAAATGGGTCAAGGGGAATAGAGGTCATGGTGGTGGTGGTGGGCGAGGGGCCGAAGGCCCATCCCCTCCTGGACGTCTTCTCCTTTATTTAGGTTGGTGGTCCCGTGGTGGCGGTCGGCCGAGGCTTCCCGGCGACCTCTTCCGCCCTTTTGACCAGGCGGGCCTGTAGGTCCGGGTCGGGGCTGCGAAGCGAGACCTCCCACCTCTCCTAAGAAGGGATTTCGGGGAAGGGATCCTGAGGGCATGCCCAGATGATGTGGGCCAAATTGGCATGGGCGCCACATAAGGGCACGCCGAAGTTGAATAAAGGCTGGGGTGGATATGGGTCATAGTGGCCGGGTTGGGGAATACCCCGTCTGGAGTTGGCGCCAGACGTGGGATTGTTCTAAGCTAAGGGATTTGTCCGCCTGCGGATAGATTCTGCGGGAGAGGAGGTAGTAGGTTGTAATGTCATGATATCCAACCAGACGGTCCCGCGCGGACCGGGCTCCGTGGTAGGGATATAGGCTCGGCCCAGCTCGGATAGTAAGTCCTCGGGCTAGGTCGTGAGCCGCCTCGTTTCCCTCGAGCCCAGAATGCGCAGGCGTCCAGATCAGTTGGACTTGAGATTGCTGGGGGTTTCTGCGCAAAACTTTGAGTGCCGTTGCGGATATGCGTCCGGCGGCAAAATTTTAGAAAGCGGTTTTAGAATCGGTAATGACTGTTGCGGGGGTAGGGTTAAGCGTTAGGGCCAGCGCTATCGCCGCTTCCTCCGCCGTTTCCGGGATGGGCGTCCGGACTGTGATCGAATCTAACGGGTTGCTGTTGGAGTTTTTGCGAACTGCGACTCCGGTGAATGCTTCGTGGTGTCTATATTCCGCTGCATCTACGTACACGACTCGGGGGTCGTTTTTGTAATTCTTGTGTAGGGCGCGGGCTCGTTGTTCCCTCCGATCGGTGTGGTGCGTAGGGTGCATGTTGCGGGGGAGTGGTTTGGCTATAACGTGCGCGTGGATATCTAGGGGAATGGTTGTCGCGTCCTGATATAGGCTGTGGTGTCCTATTCTTAGATTTCGGAGAATGTGTCTTCCTGTGGGGGTGCGGGCGAGGCGTTCATATTGTCCCATTAGATGGGCTTCAACGAGTTCGCTGGCCTTGTTGTGAAGGTCTAACCCTTCGAGTCTGGCAGTGGACGTGCCTGGGCAACATCCAAGGCACGTCCACTGCCAGACTCAACATCCGCAACATCCGCAACATCAAGGCACAAACAACTCGGCTGCTGATGCTTTGTCACGGATACCTTGCTGCAACGCCATTCCCACCGCTGTGGATTTCGCCGCTCTAGCAGCAGCACAGCAAGGCGACCAAGATATCCCGAAGCTACTATCGGCATCTAGCATCCTTGATCTGCGTGAGGTGTAACTGCCAGGTTGCGACACAACAATAATTTGTGACATGTCCACGGGATCACCCCGACCAGTGGTACCTCCAACGTTTCGGCGATTTATTTTCAACTCACTGCACAACCTTACTCATCCCTGCATTCTGGCGATCCAACACCTCATCGCCCAACGCTTTGTTTGGCAAGGGATGAACAAAGATGTGCGTAAATGGGCTCGCACGTGTCTGCATCGTCAGCTGTCTAAGGTTCATCGACATACGTTTGCACCTTTCGCCACAATACAGACACCCACCGCTCGATTCGACAACATCCATGTGGACATCGTCGGTCCTTTGCCACCATCCGACGGAGCCATCTACATGCTCACTTGCATAAATAGATTCACCCGCTGGCCAGAAGTTTTCCATATCGCAGACATCCGCGCGGAAACCATAGCGAAGACAATCGTCAGTGGTTCGATTTCACGATTTGGCATTCCGTCAACTATTTCCACCGACAGAGGAGCACAATTCGAATCTCGTTTGTTTAACGAAATCATGGCTCTTATCGGGTCTTCCCGAATTCGAACGACAGCGTACCATCCCGCTGCTAACGGCCTGGTGGAAAGATTTCATCGTACCCTAAAGGCCGCACTAAGAGCACACAATGACCCGAACAACTGGAGCACACTTCTTCCCATCGTGCCTCTAGGCCTCCGCACAACACTCAAGCCAGACTTGGGATGCACTGCCGCAGACCTAGTCTACGGAAAGTCACTTCGCCTCCCAGGAGAAATGTTCTTGACGTCTCTTACTTCTACCCTGCCCGATCCTTTCAGCTATGCCACCCAGATTCGAGAAGTTATGCGGAACCTGCGTGCCACACCAACAAGGCATCATGACAGTCATCCGACGTATGTATGCGACGAGTTAACCTCGGCCACACATGTTTTCTTGCGTCGAGACGCAGTCAGGAAGCCTCTGCAACAACCTTACGATGGCCCTTTCAAGGTCCTCGAAAGACGGGACAAGTACTTCGTTCTGGATTTGAACGGGTGGCATGAGACCATCTGCGTCGACCGCCTGAAGACTGCTCACATTGATCCGTCGTCCGCATCCAGCCTACACCTCTAGATTGGCCGCCTTCATGCCAGCCATCCGCACCATCTTTACCAGCCACCGAGCGTCAGCATCATTGCTCCGTTTCTTGGGGCACAACACCGCCTCACCGACTCCTCTATACCCTGTTTCGTACTTAGTGTGCAACGCTGTCAAAGATACTGGCGCAAGCATGGGGCTTGATCTCGTTTTTCATTTGCACGCGTTCTCGCGCAAACAAAACCATAGATGAAGCCACGCAGTAGCTTGGACAGCGTTGCACGCTAAGGATGAAACAGAGTATAGGGGAGTGCTTATAGCGCCAAAGCGCGAGACTTAGTGGGGTGGCGCCAAAGCGCGAGACTTACAGCAGTGGCGCAAAAGCGCTAGACTTGAGTGCAGTGGCTCACGCAACGTCAGCAGCTAATGACTTTTCAAGCGCGCATCACGAGCAGCACCGACGGGACCGAGCTCCGGGCTCGAACAGAACTACTTCCGTTATTAAAATGTATTACAATAATCTTACTATACTCGGCGACAACTTGTCTTGGCCATGCAGTGGACGGTGCAGGCAAGCGTTCCCTATCCCATTTTGAGCTCTGGATAAAGCTGTGTGCGGGCTCTCCTCAACTTCCACTGCATTGCCAAAAAAAGTTGTCGTAATTCTGCAGTTGTATGGAACAAATGAGCGGGCTTCAAGTGTACTTTCAATGTCTCCTCTTTGGGCCCTCCGAGCGTTAGCAGTGCATTTCGCAATACCGAATAACGCAACTGAGGCACCCAGCTACGTGCACACAGGAAAGGTATGTTTGATAAAAAATTAGACTACCAAGAAATTATTCAAGTATAGTTCGCAAAGTGTTTTACAGAAGACAACATTGATTGTACTGCAAGTGTTTTGCTTCTTACCAGGAATGCAAACAGCGTTCATGCGAGGACGGCATATACTTTACTAATTGGAGGCTTAAGCTTTGTCGTGGATCATTTCCCTCACTATTTATCTGGTTTGTGTAAGCAGACATTTTCAAACTCACAGCATTCGTGTATAAATTTTTGACGATTTTTCGGATTGTAATAGGTGTAGTTCCTGTTGATGTATTACTGGAAAAAACCAAGTACACTAACACTTGTGCGGAGTAAATAATGTTCAAAGACAAAATATTTTAGTAAAAAAAAGCCATGTGTCATACCCTTGTAAAAAGGTATCAGCTCCGAGAAGCTTTGCAAGCACCATAAAAACGGAGACACAGAAACAAAAAGGACGTACACAACACCGTCCCATTAAGATGGTGTTATGAACATCCTTTCTGTTTCGGTGTCTCCAGATTTATTATGCTGCCTAGTATTCTCCGCCTCATCTACTCCCTCAATAGTCGTTCATGTTTTGGCGGCCCCCACATATAGGTCCTTTCTACGACGACAGTACACTCTTAAAAACAAGCTAATAAAAAGCTAGTAACTGCAGCAGTTACTACATATTTCTGACCGTTACTACCTTTCACTAACTATTTGCTACCTCAAACGCGCGATAAGTAGCAAAAAGCTAGCAAATGCAGCCATTACTACCTTCTTCTGACCGCTACTACCTTTTTACTAGCTATTTACTACAGCAAAGGCGCGTAGAAGATGACGGCGCTTGCTTCATACCCGATTGCCAGCGTTAGCGACGTACTTGCTGTTTCGGAACGCAGGGGGAGGTATCCACACGCAATCGTAGCGTCAAATATTGTATGAGGGGGCATGTTTAAGGGTTGGAGGTGACTTTACAGCGATCGCAGCCTCCGTACCAGCACGACGTGGAAGCCAGGTGGAAGCCAGCGCTGCAGCGAAATCAGCGGCCATTGTTCATGCAATGGCCGTGCGGCTTACTTCTTTCCTTCTCGTTTGCATTCGTTTGTGAGCGTTTATATTTTCATTTTGGTTTTAACTTGGATGAAAATAGCCACGTAGCATATGCTAAAACGTTTCCGAAAACAGGAGCCGAAAACATTAATCAAAAGCTCAACCTGTTTTTTTATAAATATTTTTTTTATATTTGTATTTTGTTAAATCATATGTTTTTCTCTCACAAGAGACGCTTGGCAACATTGTACGACAAGAAAGTCTGGGCGGTAGGGGCCAGTCGGAGTTCGCAAGACGCTAATTTCTTTGATGTGAAACTGCCGTTTTTGCCTCGTGTTTGAGCAGCTCTCGTGTTCCCGCGTTGTAGGGCATAGTTAACGTTCATGCGCTTGACGGGGCGAGTGTGTGCGTGGACCTGGACTGCTCCGAGGATAGTTCTAACGAGCCGGTGCCGCTGTCACTGGGTTGGATTTCGTCGTCCAAGAAGCTTTTCTCCACCTGCTACTTGACACTGTGAACTTCTTCACGGTTTGTGTGTGCTCGGTGGTTGAATGATTCTGATTGAGCTGTCTTCGGTCGTGACAGTGCACTGTCACAACCGTTGATGTGCGTCGTTAATAGTGTATGTAGCTTTGGGACTAATGAAAACAAAACTGTTTTGGCAATCCTACGAGTCTTTGTGAATTTGTCCCAAAAACGCGAGCATTCGTCAGTGTACTACACAAATTAAGACGCGAGCTGCACGCGGTATTAAATTTGCATGCATTTTTGTAGCGCAGCGGAGTGCAGCTGCCGTCGTACTCCGTCAATTACAGCCTTCGTTTGCCGCGGGAGACGGCAAAAATGCACTCTCTCGCCGACGGCGACCGCATGTATCGATTACCAAGCGACGAGGCGATCGACGGAGACAGCGACGAGCGACGACGATTTCTCACAGTCAACCGTCGCGTCGCTCGGTTTTTTTAATTTCTAAGAAACGTCGCTCATCGCCTTGGCCGCTTGTTCCCGTCGCTTTCATGCGGTTTGCCTCGTCGCGCAACTTACCTCTCGACTGCGAATAACTGACGTGCTGATACACGACGACAAGTTTGCGCACTCAAATGGTCAGTATAAAAGACTTAAAGCCCGTTCACACTCTTGCAACCGAGTACGACCGAGAGAGACCAGATCTGTTAAAACTTCTTAAAACTTCATTTCTGGCGCCATCTATGCGGTGATCGTGGAACTGCATTTCACAAGAGCGACGGTTTTGCGGCATTTCCGAGGTCGAATGTGCGTAATACCTATGAGAAAGGCTCGTTTATAACCTTTCAAAAAGTTTTTCGTGCCAAGAAAGAAAGGATAATGCGCGGGAGAAATAGAAAATATGCCGGACCGTCAAGTTTGCACTGCAACCCGATAGATGGCGCCGCTGTGTCCTCTCGTTTTAAGAGGTTTAAGAGGTCGCAAGGAACCAAAATTTATGAGGTCGCAAGAGTGTGAACGGGCCTTTACTGGCAGTCAAAGAAGTGAGCGGGGAGGAAGTGGCCGAGTGGGCTAACGCGTCTCACCTCGAAAGCTTGCGCTGGGAACCTCCTGGGCTAGAATCCCACTGCCCCTGCCCGTAAGTTAGCGATTAGAGTGATTAAGTAAGCGCGTGTTTGTGTTGAATGCATTTTGTCGATTATGTGCTAAAAATTTGCGTGTGCATGTTTATATGTATATACTTGCAAATGTGCAAGAATTGAAATAAACTAATAATAATCGGCTTCATTTTTGCGTGCATTTATTTGGGCGATGACTAGCGCCACCTGGATTACTTATTTCCATTTGCAATTTTTTGTTGCGCCCGCCACCTAATGGTAAGTGGCATAACCACACACTTTTTTTTTTCACAGGAAATCGCGTGACTAGTTGCGTTTTCGGTCTTCCGTCGGGAGGTAGCGCTAGTTACTAGCTAGAGGTAGTAAAATACATGGATCCTACTTTGAGGCTAGGAGCAGTTACTAGCTTCGTGACCTAGTAACCGTTACTAACTTGACCGTTACTACATCAGGCTACTAGGTCGCTAGTAACATATGTGACAGGCGGTTACTAGCTCTTACCTAGTAAATACTACTCGCTTTTTTTAAGAGTGTACCAGTATGTTCCTCCACGTGACGCCACGATTTGAGATCGTGACAACTTGATACTCAGAAAGAGGTTCAAACTATGAATTTTGGCATCCCTTGAGTTCTTGGGACCTACCACTCAAGAACTGTTTGCTGAAGAAAAACACAGGCTTTGAGCAAACGGAATATCACTGCGAGATTATGAGCATGACTGACGATATATCGTTGCAGCAAGCAAGCGACGTGGTCGCTGGGTTCATTTATTCTGCTCCCGTGGGTATTTCATTCGTTTTGCTAGTTCACTAAAACTGCCTCGATTCGAACAAAGCACGCGGTGAAACAAAAAATTATTTGAAAACATTCGTATTTGATTTCGCTTATTGCAGGAACCCCAGACCGCTGAAGAAATGATTGAAAGTAACGAGGATAAATTTATGAACGAGACACAAGGGCCGCGAATGCAGTCACAATTGTCTCAGGAAGCAATGAGGTCGCGAGCTCTACTGAAAAAACGAATGACAAGGAAATGCGGGTCGGTCGCGACCGGAGCCGACAGGGCTGTTGTGGTCCTGAAACGCAATGTCGAATGCAAACGTCAACATTCCGAACGATGTATTGATTCTGAACTACAGGTAAATTCCGCCGTGCATTCACCTGAAGCTAAACTCGATATGCGGAATTGGGGTCGTGTCAGAAAGACTGAAGATGGTGTTTTGGTGGTTCCGGTTCAGTCACATAGTTCGGAGACCCCATTCCCTTTCCTTGTGGAAGCCTCTAGTATTTTTTATTGCGAAGAGTTTTAGGTATTTTTGTTACATACAGTAAAAGCGGTAAAACTCCGGGCACCAGTAAATGCGGTGTTTTGATTACCATATCTGAAAGAAAGTCATGACCGGTCGGATTGTATTGAACAGATCTGCCAAACATCTAGATAGTCAGAGGTTAAAAAAGCGCCAGAAGGTCTCCCGCAACTTTTTACATCCAGCTACTGTCTTTTCGTGATCCGCAAATAGTACGCTACAGAGGCGCATGACCTGATAGTGTCACATGAAACGTCACGACGTCTACCACCTCTAAATCACCAAATTGAATATTTGAAAGAAAAACAAAAGGTCACAGAAGCGACGTAAAGTAAGGAAGGAACGTAAAGTAAGGAAGGAGCGTATCCTAGCAACAGACGCACTGCGGCTCTGCCCTTTCTGTCGCCGTTACATTATCACGAAATGGACGCCTGTCACTTGCCTGAGTGACCTCCAGAGGCAACCCCCGGCGAGCGGAAGCACCTACGCAGTCCCCGAGGCGCCCCACACACGCGGAAACCGGGACACGGTTTACTAGAAAGTGGGGAGCAGTTTCTGAGTTTAGTGAAGCGACGGCAACAAATCCTATGTGTCGCTAACCATCACGTCTGTTCTAATTCAAGTAAAAGTTCTGGAAAGAAAAATAACCTCAATGTGCGGTTATATAACAAACCGCTTTTAGTGTCCAGTTTTAGGACGTTTAGGAGTTAATTAGACAAAGCGTTGTTTTAATATCATGCGGGATGCAGGATGCGCGCTCCGCGCCTTCTTTGAAACATCGTCTCGGAGCAAGCAAGAATCGCGCGGTTGACGGCTGCTCATAAAGAGGAGCTCTCTTTCATATCCGAAAACTCGTTCCTCGCGCAAAATCCAACGACCTCATCCCGAGTTTGACTCATGACGAAAAGTGCCAAATGTGCCAAGACCTTGCTTCCCACCCAAACGCACGTGCTGGGACCCCCGAACCTTCAAGACCAAAGGGGTCACTGGTCCCGGTGCGTACTAAAGGTACGCGGCAGGCAGACGACCAGGACAAGGACGCCTGCTTGCTCCGTTGAACCCAAGGAACTTGCGGTTGACATAACTTAACCTGAGACATGGAAGAAACAAGAACGATACGTAAAAGGAAGGGTCAACACACACCATCTCCAAAAACGGCTGTGCGTTTAGACACGTGCTTTTTTCTTTTTTTTTTCCTATCTTACACTTTAAGAAAAAGGGGAACGCGACTTAATCCCCGAGGGGAGCAAGTGCGTTGCCACAACCATTAGTCCCCTCGGGGACTAACGGGAAGGGGAGTAACAGTTGCACCCATCCATTAGTCTCTCGCACTAGCACCGTTGGGACTAACTCTTACAGCGTTTCAATTGCACCTCGAGGATCAACTGTTAGGCCCTTGCACTTGGTCCCCTGGGACAAACCGTTACACCGTTTCAACTGAAACCCGAGGACGAACTGTTAGGCCCTTGCGCTTGGACCCTTGGGACTAACTGTTACACCGTTTCAAATGAACCCCGAGGACCAACTGTTAGGTGCTTGCACTTGGACCCCTGAGTCTAAACGTTGCACCTTTGGATTTAGACTTCTGTGTCTGAAGGTTTATCCTTTACATTTGGTCCCGAGCCACAAATCTCCGAAACGAAATTGTTCAGTTCAGGTTAAACGTAGCTTTATTGCCTCGTGGATACACATCGCACTCAAGGATGACTGAAGTCGAAGTTCCTGGGCGGTAGAATCCACGATAAGGCCAAATTCCGAAGAGTGCACTTGCGTCGACTATGGCTTGGACACTGAGACGTGTGTCGAAATAGGTCGTGGTCCCAGCACCGTTTATTGGGGCACCGGCAGCTTCTTGCCTGTTTGCGAGGAATTTGAATTATTAGTAACAGGGCAGCGTGAAATACCCAATCGCTCGACAAAAGTATGAGATATAACACGCGCATAATAAAATAACAGATAGGGTGCATAAGTGCTACAATGGTTCACATCCAACATGCAATCTATTGACAGCAGACCAGCGCAATATTAGATTTTTAGTAGACCGTTCGCTGCGAATTACAGACCCAGCGCGTTCGTGCTCAAACTATGCTCCAAAGTGAGGGCACGATCTCCCGCCATCAACGCGAAAGTTTACTGTACAACCGAATAAATGTCTCCATTAATGCCGGTTCTCACACGCAACGAAGCGCTGATGTAGCACTGCTCACGTGTCGTGAGCTACTTTTCGTCTGCCATGAGCAACAGTTTTGACGGTGCGATACAAAGCTGGTGACCGATCCCGTGAGCACGCGCTTGGCGCAAGGTCAGCGCTGACCACTAGTCAGCGCTACATGTAGCGCTCCGCTGCATCTGTGGACAGGCCTTTATGGTCAAGCGATCCTGCCAGGGTCTGCAAAACACAAAAAAGAAGCCATCGGTAGAACTCGCGTTTCGCTCGATACGATTGAAGATGAGGTCTCTGTGCGGCATAACAAAATCAGCAACCATGGTGCCAACAAGAATAGAGCATGGCACGCGCTTTGCAAGCTAGAGAACGCGCTGAAAATAAAACACTTTCTGAAGCCGCAGTTAATGAATACACCCTAAACAGAGGTACTTCGACATACCTTAATCGAGTTCCCTTGACTTGTGAGTTCAGAACAGATCAAGTGCAGTGCTACAGCACCGCGAATCCAAACTGGATCCAGCCATTATCGGAAACGACACAAGGAGAAAAAACGGCGACCAGCCTCTTGACGAAGGCTGTATTTCAACTTTCAACTTATTAAAAACAGGTTCTTTTCAAACAAAGACCCTTCCCGTTTCCCCGACGGACCCTAACGGCCCCATCTGCCGAACCCTCCGCGTCAGCAAGGAGCAGAAGAAAGAATGCGGGGTAGGAGGTTGGAGAAAGGGGGAGGGGCGCTTACAGAAAAATTTCTTTTTCCCCTCCCACAACACACGACACACGGGCACAGCAGAGCTATAAGGACGGGAGAAGGCACTTTCAACTCGCCGGTCGAGTGACGCACAAGCAAACACGCTTTTTTTTCTCCCCTCTCTCTCTCTCTTAACTATTTTCAGCTTTCTCGTGTGGCTTTTTTGTTCTTTTTTTGTAGTTCGCATTTGTTTTGTATTGGTAGGGTGTTGCCATGGGTAGCGTTCCGGGCGCGGTTCGTTCTTCGTTGTTCATCTGGAATGGTATCTGAAACAGCGACGACGATGGCATGATGCCATGAAGGCGTCTGGATACTGCCCCTGAATGTGCTTTTTGAGTGGAACGCGCCGTGCATCAAGTGTGTCGTTGCGGATTTTGAGTTCGACATTGGACTACCCAGAAAAGGTTGGTAACGGGGAGACGCAGAGACGAGGTTCGACTTGTTCTCAGTAACTCAGTTTTAGCGATTGAAGTGACCATTTATTCTGACTGCGAGACTCCGGTGTTGAAAGCGCGGCTTCTACAAACTGTTGAGGTTTATTTAAGAGAAGAAAAAAATTTAGTATTTGGAGGTGTTGCATTTGGATAAATGCTAATTTTTTGCGCGAATGCAAATTGCGTGAATGGGACTTGTAAAATGTCAACAGATCATTTTTGACGAGATAGTTGGGTGAAGTCTAGTCAACAGATTCGTTAACTCGCATTCACACAACGCGTGAAGCTCTACCATGTAATGTCGTAACGTTCGTGGCACATTAAAAAAATTCGCCAGTTTCGTCCGAGTTTTGTCAACACCTTCAGCCGTGCTAGAGTGAGTCTCGCTGATCCCCAAGACAAGCGAAATGGCATCCGTCCTTCTGGCGAACATTCCGTTTGCCTTCGGGGACTAAACCATACAGATGCGCCCTGTTTAAGGGAGATTAATTGATGCTTTTGCTCGCGCACGCCTATCGGTTAGTCCAAGTCGAGCGCAGTTAGTTTTCAGTTCTTGCGCACGGTACCTAGCTTGAACCAGATGGTCCTTGCGGGGAGCAACTGGGAGTTCAGAGGCCCAAATGCTGCCGTTAGTCCCTTGAGGCCAACTTTTTTCTTAGAGTGTACTGTACACCGTGGGACGTGAGAACAGACGGAGGCGTCCAAGAAGAGGCGAGCCTACAATCCCATTCGCAAGCTAATGTAAAACAAAATATTGCCACAAATAAAAACCTAAATTAATTAATAAAACGTAAAATAAAAGTTTATGTCTTTATTCGGGACAGTATCCCCGTGACGCCGCCTTCCGAAACAAAGATTATAAACCAAGTTTTTAGTAACACATCGTAAATATAGTACCAGTTGAGTCCAAGAAATCGGTCTTTCAGAATACCGATCAAACGCTCATGAAACCGCTCAATTGAACATGATGTAGTGAAACTTACAAAATTCCACACAACGGATGCAGACTCAAGTTTTGGGCGAAAGAGCCGAGGAAATAATCGAACGTTTCATTAAAACAAAGATTTCTTCCTTTGTTTTTTTTTTGTTGGTGCGAGAAATCGAATTTAAGGTTCTGACAAGGCGTTCAGAAAAAACCGCAGCGTGACAAATATAGCTTAACGCTGTGTCAATATGAGGGCCGGGATCACGCGTTTGATGGCATGTGCTGACTAAAACGTAGCCTTTTGCTTTCTGCACTGACTTTTTTGTTTTTGTTTTGAGTTCATAAAGCATAAGATAGTTATCAAAAGGAGACCTGGTCACCTTAAACCCCTAATTCTTAAGAAGTGCTCATTCATGCTAAGAACGAACTTGATAAAGGAGCTTTACGTTATCAGCAAATAAAAGGTCATCACAACATTTAATTGAAAATATAATGTCATTAACAAAAATAAGAAACCTTTACGAACACATACATAAAATTGAAAGAATAAAACACGGAGGACAAGCACAGGACAACCACATTACGAACCCAAAATTCTCCCCTGACACCTAAAGACGAAATGAAGTCATTTGGTTTGGTAGTGGATTCCTTTACTTGAAAGGTCTCACTGAATTCACGTTCCTGGATTGTAAATAGCTAAAATTTATAGAAATCACTGTATTGTGTGTATCTTCAGTAAAGGCACTGGGTCTTAGTTATTAGGAGTTATTAGGTATCCTGAATAAAGGAAACTACCATAATAAATGCGATAGCTTTTATGAGCTTTTCCTATTGAAACGATTGGAAGTGACAAAAATAAAGCGAACACGGAAGGCGCGTGCTAAGTGCCATTTGTCACTAGTTTTTTGCTTACGAACAGTTAGCGCTGAAGACGCCAGAACGCGCAGTGCGTGTACTCTAGTTCCCGGCATTCTTTTTGATATTTGGGTAATTCGGCAAAAAGGTCCATGCGGAGGGCAAGTGGTCTGGTTCTTGCGCAAAAGTTGCTGTGACGTCAGAAAGCCGCCGAGCTCTGATTGGCTCTGTTTGATGGATCGTGGGTACACCTCAAAGCAAGTTGCATCGAGGTCGACCCCCTATTTTTCATTCAGAACCAATCAGACTCTGCGTTGCTCTGGCGTCAGCACAACCCATGTAAAAGAAGGAGACGAACTTGCGGTCCGCATATGGTAGCGCCGACAACGCAACGTCACTACCATCACCATCTTTCCCTGTGTGTGCTGTCGTCGCTAAATCATGCAGTTAGTCGGCGTCTTTTTCTGAACTATTAGGGTGAAATAAACAATATATATTGTTTGATAACGTTTTCCCCAACCGTCACGTTTGTAGGCCATTGGCGGCCGTGACTGCTTTGAACAGATCTGGGGCTCCTAAGCTGACGCTTGGCGAAAGCGACGGCGAGAAATCTGGCGGCCGCGATTGGCCAACGCCACACTTGACCTTGGCACCGGCCAATCATAGCCGCCGAATTTCTCGCCGACTTTTCCGCCAAGTGTCCAGATTAGGGCCCCCTGGTCGGCATTACCCAGCGACAATGAAGGGTGAGAGAGAGAGGGGAGGGCTTGTATTCTTGCGCGCAGGGCGCCCAATATTTCACATAAAGGGAAGAGAGGTCGAGTTTGAGCCGCCCCCGCAAAGTGTCGACACTTTTCATCGCTCGACTGCGCCCGTGATCTTGCTCTTCTAGGCGTCAGGCGCAACGCGTGATGAATGACACGTTCACGGAGCTTGCACCCCGGCTTCATCGACCGGGGCCGAACTCCCAGCAACCAAGTTACGACGGAAAGGACACTGCGAAGAAGAAAGGGAAGGGTGTGTGGGGTGGCTGATTATGTTTTATGCGACACGACTGACGCGGAAAAAGAACGCGTTGCTTGGTGAAGCCGAGAGAGGGTTTGACGGCACTGAAAGGAGGACACAGAAGGGTGCTACCCTTCATGTTATTTTTGTTTGTTTTTCTTGCCTTCGGGGGTGTTGTGAGATGGCGGGTCTCGCGCTCATTCGTTTGTGGCGAGTCTGTTTCCAAACGAGTTCTCTGATCGTCCTGGAAATAGGGCAGATTTGAAGATATGTTTACGCGTGTTTACTGGGAGGCGGATTTTCAGGAACACTCAAACCAAGACGTGACTAAAATAAGTTTTGCTCTGTGCGTATAACGAAAACGAGATCGTGTTCCGTGTGCTAGCCCAAAGTTATATTTTATGGGGAATGACCGCAGACCGCGAATAAACAAGGAAAGATATGTATTTACGATCCGAAATCTCAAGAGCGTCTCTGAAAGGGTGTTCGAAGAGCCTAACTAGTGTATCACTAAGACTGCCGACTGCATTGGAGAAAAAAGGTGGCACCATAACTTTAGGCTTCTTCGTGGCACGCAGTAAATTCTTGTTGATGCGGTCTGTCGGGGGCGCTGAATATGAAGTGCTTGCCAGAGGACGTCGAAAACCTGGGGAACGAAGATAAATGACAGCCGAAGCTGCAGCTGTATTTTTTAATTATGGCTGTCTTTTCTTGTTTGTTTTTCTAGAGAACTCGAAAAGCAAAGCTATGTCAACGTTCGCACCGACTATGATGAATTGTGCATCGATGTATCGATTTATAATTAGTCCTATAATAGGCGTTTCAAACTCATACTTTGACAGGCCCATACCAACTGGGGCATTCAGGTAAGGTTTGGTGTTCAGTAGAGTGTGGTGGAAATGTCAAACTGAATTCAAAGCTTTCGACGTTGACAGATGTTGTTTGGAAGTTAAAAATAGCAAGCACAAAATTAATTGTTTATGCCCACCGAGGCTTGATAGTGGTTAAGTATGATATCATAACATATGATTTAATGCTTCTTAAAAAGTATGTTGCATAGGTATGTAAATAAGTAATAAAAAGAAAAGAATAACATAGATAATGGCCGCTCATTGTTTTCGGAAATATATTACCAGGAGTTTTATCGAGGCTATGCTGTGTGTCTGTAACAGGTTCAAAGCAATCAGCAATGGCAGAAAGGTATTTGTTTGTAGCAAAAAAAAAATGCGTACATTTTTTAGGTCAAAATGCTGCAGCCATTGGGCACGATTAACTCGTCGTTTGAAAAACAAAACGTGACAAAGTTTTACGGTCCTGGTTGCTCTGGCATCCGTTGGTTGGCACCACGCTCAGTTCACAGAGCTGATGTCTCAGCAAGGAAGGCGGGAACGGCTATCGTTCACACACATTTAGTGCACGCTGCAGCATCAATTATTATCTTTAAAATCTTGACCATAATTCGCCAATTAAGTGTCAAATTTGTGCTTGATTGCTGGTAGTTGGACGTCATCTCGCATTCTTTTGGGCCTAAATCTACAAACATGTACCACAGCTTGACTTTACGTCTGGTTGTTTGGTTTTCTTGTGGCGACTTGGGCTCTAAATTTCCCAACAAGTGCCAGAGTCTAGTCTTCAGTGCTGGGTCTTGGCTTCACACGTGGCGTCTTTGGTTCACATCTAGCACTTGGACAATTATGTGGCAAGCAAGAGAAACAGGCTATAAAGACGCCAGAGAAAATTACTCAGGCACTATCTAACGCCTTGGATCAAAACCCTATTGGACCCAAGTATGGACCCTAGGATTGCCAACATTGTTTCAAGTTATGCGTTCATCTGGTGGGGTACTTGAAGAATGCTTCAAAAATATAGCAGGTGCAGCTGTGGAAGCTGGCCTTGGAAGCGTATCTGCAAATTGCGGCGAAAGCGCGTGCACATGGCTGACTGGGTGGCAAAGTACCTTTCCGTCAAGGACAGCAGTGACACTTAAACAAGCATTTAACAACAGCCAACGCGAAACCCATGCCCTTAATATTGGTCGTATGATACCTTTGGGCTACGAATCCAACTTGCCTAAAGATGCTTACTTGTAGCATCTAACATAGCGGATGTAACTGACGTTTACGGTCGTTTGGTTCCACATTAGTCCTACGTATGTTTAGGCGTTAGCCCGACCAATGAAAATCTAAGGCCTACGCACGCTACCACGGGCCGGTAGAACGCTCACAGAAAATCCCTAGTGACTCAAATTTGGACGCGTTGCGTGCCAGTGTCCCGGAAAATGTTGGCCGGTCGGCAACACTCCGGCACTGGGCTGGTGGATAGGCCGGAAGTCCCTGACCATAAGAAGCAAAACAAAACCCTGTCATCGCATTGGCTAGTTCATATTGGTCGTAGCGTTAATAGCAGTAAACGTTTACGACTATTGCACCCCTGACCCACTAATTTCGCTTCCGTTGCACACCTCGGGATTTTCTGCTCGCAGCCTTAACAAAATCACTTCACTTGTCGCGCGTATTGGCGATATTCACCACACGCTTTTGAATCTACTTTCACGGCTTCGTGTTTTGGCCGCCAGGCGCTGTGCGCTAACTGATTCGTTCCAAACTTTCTGGCGAACGAACCTGCCGCCACAGCCTTTTGTTCTATCCGCTCGGTGCCGTCGATTTCGTTGGAGTCTCCAATACAACCGCGTATGTGATGAAGGATCGGCGCGTTGCGTACGTGGTATGAACTGCACTGAGGCGCTTCCGCAAAACATCAGGTTTTGAGAGCCAAGCTCTTAGGCGCTCGCTTACCTTGCTTTGCGGCGTCGGCGTGACCGGAGGAGGAGGGGAAGGTATGGAAGAGAAGGAGAGGAGGATACGCAGGAGGAGACGAAAGAGGAAATAGAGGAGGAGGGAGGTTATGGAGGAGGAGAAGGAAAGGATACGGAGGAGGAGGGAGGTTATAGAGGAGGAGAAGGGAAGGATATGAGGAGGAGGGAGGTTATGGAGGAGGATGGGAGGGTACTGAGGAGTAGGGGAGGAGGGTGTGGAGAAGGAGGAAAGGAGGGTATGGAAGAGGTGGAAAGAAGGATACGGAAAAGAAGGGGGGAGGGTACTAAGGAGGGGAGGTTACGGAAGAGAAGAAGGCTGCAGAAAGAAGGTTACGTAATCACGTGAAGTTGAGTTATCAGATAACGACGTAAGGTTACGTGCAGCAGGAAGGTTACGTGATTACGTGAAGTTACGTGGCCATGAGACCTAGCGTAATCACGTGAAGTATATATATATATATCGTTCTCAACTTCTTTAGCTCGGAATATCGCAAAATGAATATACCTCAAAAACTGCGCTCTAATGTCGCATTACAGAGATTTGTAAACGTCTTTCATTTTTAGGGGCGAAGCTCCTTAAGGCGTGGGTCTGTCCCTCCTAGTTGTGGGTATGTAGCCACTTCGAGGTTTAGTTTATGAATGGCTCAAGAGATGGCGTGTTCCGGAATTAACTTTATGTAGAGATGACAGATGGCGCTTAGCTCATGTTATAAAAGGCACTCGCTCTTGGCGCTGCTCGTAGTTTAGCTGGATGGAGGCAGTAGACAAGGCTGCGGAGCGGAGAGCGCGCAAGGCGGCGGCAGCGCGCGCTCGCAGACAGAATCCAGCCGTGCGAGAGCGAGAGGCCGAAGCATGTCGTCAGGCTGCGCGTCGACGCCGCCAAGATCCGGCCGTGCGAGAGCGGGAAGCCGAATCGCGTCGTCAGTCTGCTCGGCGACGCCGCCAAGATCCGGCCGTACGAGAGTGGGAAGCCGAAGCGGCACGGCAGCGTCGCCAAGATCCGGCCGTACGAGAGCGGGAAGCCGAAGCGGCACGGCAGCGGCGCCAAGAGGATCTGCAGAACGTCAGGGAACGGGAAGCGGCAAGAAAGCGCGCGTATCGGCAGGCAGACCCCGATGCAGCGAGAGCTCGTGAGGCGTCTGCAAAACGCATCAGGCGAGCTCAGCCCGAAGGTGCCGACGCGCGGTTTAAGCGAGACTTTCTAGACGTTTCGTTCGGCCATAGCTGTGGTGTGTGTGATAGATTGTGGTTCTCAAACAGTCTAGTCACAATATCTTCCATAAAGAACGACCAGGCTCGCGCCAATGCCATCGCCGTGCTGCAGCGCGAGTTCCCTGCCAGCAGCGGTGAGTACAAGATTTGCTATAGCTGCAAGGATTCGCTAGTGGCGGGAAAGGTGCCTCCAATGAGCGTATCTTACGGCTACACGTACCCACCCAAACCGGATCACTTACCTCCTCTGAACCTTGTGGAAGAACGACTGATCGCTCCTCGTTTGCCGTTCATGAGCATAAGGCGGTTGACGCACGGTAATGGACAGTATGGCATCAAGGGGCAAGTGGTTAACGTTCCGATAAACGTCCCCACCACGGTGCAATGCTTACCTCGGAACATTCCGGACGACGTGGCCATCGACGTTCATCTCAAGCGCCGGCTCGTGTGCAAACCGTCGTATAAGAGGGTCTCGTTAAGAAACGTAACATCCACGAGTGGCTCAAACATCTCGAGCATTCTCCGTTATACAAGTACCTCAAAATCAAAATTGATTGGAGGCGCCTCGCAAACGTGCAAGACGACGGCGCCGTCTTGCATCTTCTCTAAATAATAAAACTTGATTTGTATACACACACACACAGTGTTTCTCACGTCTTTACATGGCGATGAGTGGGCGAATTAACGGAAGAATCGCTGGTTTACCGACGATTCACTCCGGAGCTTCGCCCACTCATCATCATTCACCACGTGGATATGCTGTGACTTCTTCTTTGTCTCATTTTCATAGACGGACCACAGCCGAAGCAGTCTGTGGTCGGAGTCAGCTAGACCAGTGCTGGGAAAACACCACGTTACCTTCCGGTTCTGCACAGCGACGAGTAGAGAGCGAAGTCGTAACAAGCGTCTAGTGCTTGTTGGCTTGGACGATCAAGTAGCATCGTCTGCAGTTCATACTTAACGTTGCAGGCTTCTAACTCCGATTCCTTCAGACCCTTTTTCCGGGATGAACATGACACAGCAATACTTCACTCTCGGCAAAAAGGGTTTATTCACTCACTTATTGCCTGGGGGTTTTCGGGGTCGGGGGAATGGTCATGAGCGAGTCCGGGGGAGAGTCCGCTGCCGTTGCAGCTACTCCTAATCCCAGCGGTAGTCGTCCACAACGCGTCATGGGGACGTCGTTGTCCAGGTTCGCCGTCCGGTCGCTTGTCGAGTCCGCCACTCGACGTCTTGCCCGCCCTTTCCCCGCGCCTGCGCCCGTCTCCCCGCCAAATCCCGCGCCAGCGTTTCGTCTTTTTGTCACCGCTGCTACATCCCTCGTGCCCCGCCGCCCGGAGAGTTTCACCGTCCAAGCGCCTTCCTTTGTCCGGCTTCCCCTTTTCAAGCCTTCGCCCCTTTGTCTTGGGAAGCCAGTCGCGTGACGTCAGTTGGCCTAGGGAGCGCCGTACCCGGATCTGTGGTACGCGAGGTCCGTAGCCGCTCCCCGAGGCATGACCTATCTCGGAGGCCGGAAATTGGGGCCCAAGGGTCGGCGCGGGGGAGGGGCAGCCAGATCTCCACAATGGGAGATAAAATATGGTTGAGATTCGTAATTATTTCTTGCTCTATTTCCTCGAACAACCCGCTTCTTCACTCAACCACAGAAGGGAAACACGAAGTTGCGGGAGTTTTATTACCTGAAAACGATTTAACAACAGTGAAATGACAATTTTCTTGAAGAAAGATCAAACATTTGCAAAAGGGAGTAAGGCCTCTCCTGCATTTCTCGTTGAGAGCCCATTGAACAGGCTGCTCTCTCTGAGGCCACGGTCTGTGCTACGGCTCCCGAGAACGACTCCAGCTTCTGGCGGTACTGGAGCACGAAGCGGTCAACGGCGTGGCCGCCGTCGCTCCAGCGGCCCAGTCGAAGCAGAGAACCCATCCTGTTGGCCACTGTCAGACCGCCTTTCTTTGAGGCCACGGCCGCTACAATTCACATTGGTTGCTTTCGTTCATGGCAGTCAAGAGTGAACGCTTTTCTAAACAGTGATGTAATGTTTCCGGTTACACTTCATCATGATATAAATGTATTTTTGTTGATTACTCGGTTATGTCAATCCTAATGCCCCCGTCCCAATAAGCGATATGCAACACGATTGAAATGTTATGGCCAAAAATATAACTAAAGTTATACGATGAGAATAACCTTCCTCTCTCGTGGAAGAACGAGTACTTAAAGTGGACATGCATTACTAGCTGATACGTTTCTGTTATATAAATATTCTAAGCCGGAAGGACGAGAAAAGAGGAGTTGCAATATTATAGTGCAATACTCTCAACTTTGGTAAAGCTTCATTTATTTTACTTGGCGTAATATTAATCGCATGCATAACTTTTAACATATTTATTTCAAAGAATTCAGATTCATTATTTTAAGCTCATAGCATTTAAGAAAATACATAGGGCCCTTAAATTATAATATATGCATTCTTTTGTCTTTTTTTTATGAGTTTGTGATTCTCATGACACCAAATTTCAAGGACATATTATAACCTTTTTCAATATTTTGTGTAACATTAGACCCAATATACACATAACAATTTTTTGCGATGAGTAAGTAGTCAATCTAATGCCTCAATGCAAACTTCATTTTCTTCAAGAGCTTGCAAGCGACTTAAATGTTTCAAATACACCACACACAATTAATCTCGACGTGACTGTCCGAAATATCCAAAGAATGACTGAATGTATAATAAACGTAATTCAATGTCTGCATTTGCTTGCGTCAGTGGTACTACATTATTTTACTTCATTCCCGTACGACTGAAATACATTTGCAGGTGCGCAAACAAGCTGGTGTACATTGTGTCGTTTTTATTCCGACCTGACAGTGCATGTTTGTGTCTTTTTCTACCTACAACCTTGGGGTTTGGCAGTAGTCTGTGTCTGTATTTATATTACGGAAAAGTTCCTCATTCGTCAGTTATTCCTTAGAGTAAACGTTTTAAATGCTTACATCATCTCGTAAATGCGTTCTCAAAATACAATTTCTTTGTAGTATGTAACATGAAGAGTTCATGGGTGCGGGAAATTATGATTAAATGAGCATACTATATCCGGCTTACTCTGCTAAATTTAGGATTACTTTCACAGAACTTCACAATTTGGCGTTGTCGTGTTTTTCTGTGCACGCAAAAAAAAAAAATTAGAATTTAGAGAAACCGCTTTAATTGTAAAAAAATGAGTATTATCCGTATTCCTTGAAAGTAAGAATTTTTCGTTAATAGGGTTTTCCTCTACAATACTCAACAAAGAGACAACGTGTTCCCATAAAGATAAAACCTCCGTACATGTTTAGATCATTTTATATTAGTAGTTTAAGAATAATTTTATGGCTTCTGTTTCTTTTACGTTTAGCGGACCACTACAGCCTATATGGTAAATGTCTTTTCTCGTGTAATTTAGTTTTAACCTTACTGGCCCTCAATCGATTCGTTTATTTTTTGCTCAATTTGATACGAATTACTATACACATTAGCGTGTCTACATTTTTTTTCCACTCTCATATTAGGAAGTTTATTCAAAATGTCGATATGTATGTGGCCCGCGCAGTGCTTTTAGGAAATATTTAAATACCCGAACATACGTAATATAAGAAAAAGTATGCAGATAAAAAACAATTGTTTCTGAAGAACTTCATTGCGTGCTGCGTAGAAAACAATTACGATCTTAGACTTAGAGTAATTCAATTGTAAATGCCAAGTGATTTGTCAATTGCTATCTACAACGCGTAATTTGATGGGTTTTTTTTTTCCGCAAACATAAACTACTTATCGCCTGAATGCTCACTCTCAGTTCAAATGTATCGTCCGTTAGGGTTGCAAATCACATGTCAAAGTTTCGGAACTAATCGTTTTCTAACTCAAAAGTTATGTAATTTTCTTAGACATTTAATGGGAAAAGGCGGCCATTTTCGCCCGTTTTCGGCAACTGTCGTCATGGAGCTCCATGTATTTGAGAGCTTTGTCGGGCGTCATTATGCCACTGAAAATTTCAAACAAAATCACATATAACTTTTGAATCAAATAACAGTTGGTACTAAAACTTTGGCATCTGGTTCGGACCATTCGCCCTATATTTGGGCGGAAAATGTGCGTTCCGCGATGCCGAGTTAATGTTTGGGGTGAAAAAGAAAACCCAGTAATTTTGGGGGTGACACGGTGTACTATAATCTTATATACCTACAAATAGAACACGTACATCAAGAAACTTGTCACATAACGTCATTATCACATATATTTGCTTTACTAAATTTAGAAGAAACACAGAAGCAGTGATTTCTATGATAAACAGTCTGGGTCTGCGCTGTAATAAAAACTTTTTACAACACGTTCGTCTCTGGCGGATTACATGACCTACACCCTGCAATGCACTCTGGGTCAAGTTCGAGGTATCAGAGGAAAAAAACGGTGGATTTAAGTGGAATCTTCTCGATGGCGTTCATCTCCATCCATACAACGAAGGCGCAACCAGGCAAAATCTGCTTGATCCCACCCAGAATAAGCCAGTGCAGTCTAGGGTAAACTGAAACCAGATTCCTAATCTTCTCCTAATCCGGGAATCTCGTCGGCGGGAGAACCTTGATTGGAGCGGGAGAAATAACAAGCTATTCTTTATCTCCTTCCAGACCTAAAAAAAGGAATAAAAAGCATCTCGTCGTTCTACAAACAATTCGGGTGCTCTTTATTCTTTCATTAAGCAATATTTGATCAGAGAACAAGCGCAGGCCGAGAACCAACCTGTTGTCGACATGGGATTTCAATCAATCAACCTATTATTTCTTTTTTTTATCCATAAAAATGGTAGCATAGTGCAAAAGCTGGAGCAAGTGTTGCTTGACGAGGCTTAATCTTCAAGATGACAGTGCAGGTTCAGGGGTGTGTAATGCACTGCAGTTATTAAACAGGATAAGTCAAAGGAATCGATGGTTGTTTTAAGAAACGGTCATAAATCGACACTGTTGTAGGCGTTACCGAAAAAAGTAACAATATAGGTTATTCGTTACTTGCAAATAAAATGTGCGCGTTACCGACCTACCTTAACTCAAAATAAAGGAATGCGTTACCATTACCGTTACCGACAAAAAGTTACACACATTAGTTTTGCGTTAATTTTTAAATTATGAATTAACACGTTTTACTGTTTTAACGTTAGAGATATGAATAAACTTCATATTTCAAGACAAAACAGAAAGGAAGAAGTCAAAAACTCTAAAATTCCCATGGCTTGGCGCCTAAGGACGAAAAACAATTGAACTGTAATATTTTTTAAGTTGTGGGAAGAATATGTAACGAGTAACGTAACTACGCTACCCGTTGCTGAAAACAAGTAACGTAAGTACGTTACCAGTTACTGTTTTGAAAATGTAACGAGTACGTTACTACGTTGCCGAAAAACGTAACGCGTTACCGGTAACGCCGTTTCTTGTAACGCGTTACCGCCAACACTGGAAAATCGGTTTATAAGTGTATAAAGGTAAAATTTAGCACAAAGGTGGCCGACGAACGTGCATGAAGGATATAAAATTTCACTGTTGCGCCAATAAGACGCTTTTAATTAGCAGACGGCCGCCGTAGAAAGAAATTTGAAGTTTTTCATATCTAACTTCTTACTAAGGTAAGTTTCTTCAGTTAAATTTGTATGCCCTTCGAGTCATGCAGGTTCTTTGGCCACATCTGTGTAAAATCTTAGCTCGATACGTCCAGAAACCGACTTATGCGGTCCCTTCAAACAGTCATCTGTCCCTTTGACTCATCCTGTACAATCAAATGTACACAAGCTTATTTTAATTGAATGTGCAAAAAAGAAACATGATGTCATGACAATCCTTATGCGTATACATAATTCGAAAAAATCCAGGTTTAAGGAGTTCTAAGTAAATATTTTTCACCATCGATGTTTTCTTTTCGTTTCTGTGACATGTTATAAACTGTAAGCCACCAAAAGTTAGGGACTCAACCTTCAGCACAAGACATGCACAA
Organism: Ixodes ricinus; assembly: GCA_037355805.1. Taxonomy (NCBI): domain Eukaryota; kingdom Metazoa; phylum Arthropoda; class Arachnida; order Ixodida; family Ixodidae; genus Ixodes; species Ixodes ricinus. The sequence continues at coordinate 17,181 of JAZHYW010025922.1, read as the reverse complement.
CCTTCTCAGCGGAAGGGTAAGATTCAAACTTCATTAAAACGCGATGTTTTTGTTTTCAAAAATATAAGAAACTCCAATTTTATCTTTAATGTGAGAGTTCCTGGCGTTAAATGTTAAAATGTGTATCTATGAAACTTATCTCATATCTATGTTTCAATAACTCATGAATGCACTCTTCTAGGCATATATTTTATCGTTATTTTATACATCAGCTTGTTCTTGTTCGATGCAATCACAAATAACATATGCGCTAGGCCGCACGTACTTCAGGAAACTGACGGGCAGATTACAATGTATTTCCGTATATTGGGAAAATTATTATATCTTGACACTCGCAGGAGAAGAACTTCTGTTGCTGAGGGGAGAATTCGTGGAAAATTATGGATCGTCTTTACAATACTCTGAGATAGGTTCACTTATGTTTGAGATTAATGAGTCATGAAAGCGTTTGAGATCCAACATCTGCTATTATACTCTGTATTTTTTTGTGTGTGATGCTGTGAATGCCTTATAGGTCACACGGGTTTGTGTTGATTACATAACTTATTGCGCATTGTTAGGGGCGTCCTTGGAACCTTCGTCCAAACGTCCCTGTTTTCCTATTTTTCTTTTGCCATTACATTCGCCCCCTTCCTAAAAGGCATTCCGTCCCGAAGAGTACGAATGTAGTCACCGTGTGAAACAGTTTTAGTTGGCCGACGTGAGCAGTGAGAGTCCGTTGTCTTCCTCGTTGATATGGAGCTCGTAGTTTCTCGAGGTGATATGTGACAAGTTCGAGCTGCCTGCATATTTTGAAGGGTCCAAAGTACCTTGGAAGTAGCTTCTCTGCTCGCTGTGCACGTCGACGGTGATTTTGAAGGAGCACTGGATCCCCTGGGATAAACGATGGTCCAGAGGTTTCTCTACGTAGACGCCCGGCGATTTGTGGCTTGTTATAAAGGATAGCGAGTCGATCTATATTTCTTGTTTAGCCTAAACTCAGTCGTAGTTCTGGGCTCAGTCTGGAAGGGTGAGACGTCTTCCAGACTGAACCGAGGACCACCCAGGGCCCAGTCTGGAGGGGTGAGGAGTCGTGAACTAACGCAAATGGCGATTGACATGTCGTTTCTTGTTGGGACGTGTTCAGCGCGAACACCGCTTTGCCAATGTACTGATCCCAGTTCTTATGAAATTCCTTTACAAAGGCAGCCAATTTGTGACTGAAAGTGCGGTTGCTGCGCTCAACGAGAACATTCGTCTCAGGATGAAAGGGAGAAGCCGCGGCGTGTTCAATGCCGTAATTTTTAAAGGTATTCTTGAAAACGTGGGACATGAACGATGTTCCCGGTCAGAGATCATCGTCCGTGGTACCCCATGCCGTAATACCAAGTGGTTGTTTACAAAACTGACAAGGTGTGTCGCTGACGTGTCGGGAACAGCTTTAACTTTAACCCATCGTCAAGTAGTCTGTGGCTACAACGATGTTTCTGTTTCCGGCATCTGATTTCGGGTATGGTCCAAAGTGGTCTATTCAAATTACTTCAAATTGCCTTCCAGGGGGAGGTCTGTGTTGAACTTCCGGTTTTCATATATTGCTGGTGTTTTTCCAAATTTGGAAAGTACTACACTACGCAACGTACTTTTAAACATCACCTCTGAAACCCGGCCACCAGAACGTTCTAAAGATTTTATCTAGATTTCGGTGTTGTCCCAGATACCCTGTGGTTGGGGTTCCGTGGCACATCCCCAAAATATTCGCCGAGCGTTCTTGTAAAAATGGAAAGCCACGCACCTGAAGCACATGACCAGGGGCACAGTAGGCCGTCTCGATGCTAATTGTCATCATGCAAGCGATCCAAGCGTCACGGAGAAAGTGGAGGTAAGCCGTTGTTTTCTACTGTAAGCAACTGAATGATTCCCGAATTTTCGGCGTCTTCGGATTGCATCGTCGGCAAGTCTAGGATGACGAATACATGAGGACAATGGACCTCTTCTACTGCGTTTTGTGACAAGAAATCAACATCTTGATGCAATGACCCACTCCAATGTACAATAGAGAAGGCATACGCCTGCAGCTTCATAGCCCATCGTGTCAGCTTCGGTGTAAGTCGCTTTTTGATTGAAGCCGTCTTGTGGCCGCGTTGTCTGTGAAACTATAAAATACTTGCCATAAATATAAGGCCGAAACTTTTCCACTGCCATAATACTACAGCGAGACATTCCAGCTCTGAAGAGTGACACCCACGTTCAGGGTCGCTGAGCTTCCGGCTGGTGTAGAGGACTCGTCTCTCCACACCCGACACGTCTCTCTGGAGCAGCACAGCACCAAGGCCTTCATCGCTTGCTTTCGTGTGAATTACAGTGAGGACGTCCTCTGAAAAATGAGCCAGTGGTAGGTGGTTCTAGAAGTGATTTCTTCCATGTCGGCAAATCGTTGTCGCCTCCTTTATGTCCGATCTCCGTGGGACGTCCTTCTTCAGTAGTTCCGTCAATGGAGCAGCCCTTTCAGATAAATTGGGAACAAATCGACGGAAGTACGATGCAAAGCCTAGAAAGCTTTTTGGTTGTTCCTTCTGGTGGGCACAGGAATGTTAGCGAAGGCTGCCAGCTTGGTGGAACCTGGTTGAATGTCATTTCTGATAACAAGATGTCCTAGATATGAGACGTCCTCGTACCCGAGAAAGCACTTGCTTGACTTCAGGTGGAGCTGAGCCTTAGTGAGAGCGTTAAGTACGAGTCCTTAACGATGTTGATGTTCTTCAAGTGTCTCAGCTTATACGATGATGTCGTCAAAGTATACGAGGGCCATCCTCCGCTTCAAATGCCCAAGTACGCGGTCCATCAAGCGTTGGAAAATGGCGGCTGCATTGCAGAGCCCGAGTGGTGGGCTGTTAAAGTGAAACAAGCCGTCGGGTGACACAAAGGCTGTCTTTTCAGCGTCGTTTGGGTCCATGTTTACCTGCCAGTACCCGGGCATAAGGTCTAAAGTTCTGAAGTAGCTAGAGCCATACATGTGATCTAGGGCGTCATCTGGTCTGGATAAAGAGTATACGTCAGGTTCTAATGCTGTTTAGCGTGCAGTAGTCAAGACAAAACGTTGTAAATCTGTTCTTTTTCAACCAAAACGACAAGTGAAGTCCAAGGTTTGTGTGACTTAGAGGTGATGTCTTCGTTAAGCATGTCGTCAACTTGCTTATTTATTTATTTTTGCTCTGCCATCGAAACACGCCTTAGATGGTAGCGCACCGGCGCGTGACCAGCAATGACGATAGTGGGACGAGAAAACGAAGTACATCCCAGTTCTTTGGGTGAGGCGGCAATGCACTGTTGATATGTTATTAGATGATTTTGTATTTCCGGTTTCCATTTTACCGTCAACTTTTGTTCATAAATTCAAATCTGACCAAAGCAGGTTTGCCCCCGGTTGATTTTATTTTTGGGAGGGGTGCCGGGAAAACGATGCAGAAATGGTCGCAAGAGTTTCATTTGGTAGCGCACACGTTGTAATACCAAAGTTCTCATCAAATTGCAACTGCAGCTCACCACTCTGTCAAGTTAAATATTGGAATCTTAAAGTTACCGACAACAAAATAAACCAGGCTTCTAGGAACAGAAAACTCTCTTTCCGAACATAAGTGCAGTAGCTTCTCCACTAAAATGCCTCCGGAAAAGTTCACATCCGGAATCACGGCTGTAATCCAAGCAGCTGGGAGTCTAGGCACAATAGTGTCATGAGTGCGAGACGATGACAAATGTACTTTGAGATTGGCGTTTCGATTGTATAGTACATTTAGATTGAATCACAGGTATTGCGGCCTAAATACTTGAGACTAATGTGCAGGCTCCTTTCTTGACCACATTCTCCCAGGTGAGACACATCAAGGTAAGTTTCACAGAGCAAAAAAGCTTGTCGCAAAACGTCATCGTTTTACTGTATCGGCAGGTTATCTTGGAGGAGTAATGTCATTGCCTGCTTACTCCTCGTTTTCGGAACGGTTAACTTTGGTGGAACAGATTCACCTTATTTATCGAGCTCAAATGTTATGTCAAATTTCACTTTTAAGCACCTGTCACAACCGAGATTCACAGGTCATTCAATATTGCTCAACATTACGAAAGGGTATTAATGATGGTTGACGGATCTGTTTTGGTCTGAGGTCGATGCTTCGATCTAATAAAAACAAACTAATTTAATTGTCCAACATCGGGCACAGAATTGACAACGTCGTTCGGGAGCCATCACATCTTCTTCTCATCGTAGTGCACAGCTCGTGATCAAGCGGCCGAGGTCGTGGCAGCTACAATGCTTTGGTCGCGTGCTTGCTTTCTTTTCCTGGTGTCCTCGCGCGCTCTGAATAGCTCCAACATCCACCCCGGAAAACGCTACTTCGTCCGTTTTTTACAGTCCGAGGATTCCAGGCAGTACAAAGGCTGTGCGGGGCGCTTCACTGGAGTTCCGTCGTGAAGCTTTACTTCGCAAGAGCGTACCTTGTCGTCTCGTCCCGGCAATACGTGTTGGACGATTCCTGATTTCCACAACTGGCTTATGGCTGCATACTTCCACGTACAACCACTAAATCGCCTTTCTTGATTCTGGTGACGTGGCTACTTCGTAGCATGCAGTGACCAAAGTTCCGTCAGGTACTTTCTCGACCAGCGTTCCCAAAAGCTCTTCATGACTTCTTGTCTGCGTCCAGTGAATTTTGTCGTTGCTGAAGTGATCCTTGAGCTCTTCACTGCGAAGCATGTCTTTCTTCCAGTCAGTTTGAGTGATAGCTCTCGGTTTCTCCTGGTTCGTTTTCTCCTGCTTTTTGCGAGCGTTCACTTTTTCGGCTTGTAGTCTGCTGAGCTCGACAATCGTTTCTTTCTCTTTTGCTGGCCCATGTGCTCTGTTTCGCACAACTTGCACTCAAGCCCCTTGACTATCTTTGTCAACGTGTCGCTCCTTGCTTCTAGTGCCTCCTTCTCTTGCTTGACATCCTCTGTGCACTGAAGCAGGCTGGTCAGCCGCTCCGACAGTTCGGCCTTTTCAACTCCTGCAGCACCAAGCTGCACTGTCATCAGAGTGCATGCATCTTTCAGTTTGGCCATTGCAGCCTGAGAACTCTTGAGGTCTGTGGTGACTGTACTCAGCGAGAGTTCTAGCTGTTTGCGCTAATCTTGAGCCTTTCGCAGTCTATCCTTGACTTCCTTGAGTGTCTTGTCGAGCAGAGCCTTTCCCGGCCTTCATTGTTTCCAAGCTGCTTCTAAGGTCCATCAACTCTGTCTGCAATCCCGAAGATGCCTGTGCACTTGCCCCCAAGCTGTGTTGAAGTGAGACGAATCTCTGAATGCAGCTTTTTGAACAGCCATGATCAGCTTCTCCCGCAACGTCGAGAGGTCTTGTTCTTTGTCCTGCAGCTGCTGTATTACCCCATCATTCTGAGCCTCAGCGGCTGCTTTCCTCGCTGCAGGTTCTCGCTTTGTTTTCTTCCATTTGAGGGCACTTTGAATCAGAGCATGTTGAACGCTCTCAAGCAGCTGACACTTCTCTTTCAGCTGCGACCGCAAAACATACACCTTTTTTCCAGATCACTGTTTTGCTCGAGCAATATCTTAAACTTCACTTCTGTCTTTTTCTTCAGAAGTCAAGAGAGCTTTTCTTGAGCAAACCTGCGTCGTCGTGAGCTTCTGTGAGTGCCGCCTTTTCTTGTGCTGTTGCTGACTTGTGACTTCTGAGCCCCAAACTGTAGCTGTTTCCAGCAGAATCGTCATCTTTGCTTCATCAGTGACAGCGGCTTGAAGTGTCACGGGACTGATGGAGACGTTATTCTCCCGTTGTGTCTCAGGTTCTGACTTAATCTCGAGAGGAATTCGGGATCGCACGTAACGGTAGCGTGTCGACCTTGGCACTCAGAACGTGCGATCTTGCTTCTGCACTTCTTGGCGAGATGGTTTCGTTTTGTACATTTTAAGCATCGTCCAACCTTCTGGAGGATTTGTCGTTTTCAGTGAGAGACATGGTTTCCTGCACTCCTCGGTGTCATGGTTTGGCGACTTGCAGAACGCACACTCCTGGTTGTCTGTTCGTTGTAGGATTGCTGCTGCCGTCCCTCTGTTTGTCCACGACCTCGCAGGGTCTATTGATGCTAGCAGACGTAAAGCCGTTTTCCTTCTGAACTGTTTTTGGGCGATGATCCGATTTCTTTGTGTGGAAGTCCTCTCTCTGCTTTCTGCTTCTAACGCAGAAACCTCAGGAGAATTGGCAGTTGTCTCGAGTTGACCTCCGTCTTGGTCACTGTTGCTACTCGACAGGTCAGTAGGTTGGGTGCTCAATCGTCGGTGTCCTCGTCACGTACAGCAGTTCTATGGTAGGCATGAACAAGGTCTTCCGGAAGCAGCCGAAGTATTAATGGGTGCAGAAGTGTAGAGAAGGTTTCTTCGCTCACCCCAAGAGCCCTGAGCCCACGGATGTTTCCTTGTAGGTCGTCGTGTAGTCGCCTGAGCCCTCGGACATCGAGTGATGATCGGATCCGCTGTCTCTTCAATAGCCTGATCATGTGATCGTCGATCAACCGTTTTCGTTGCCGAACCGGGTTTTGAGGATGTCCCGAGCGTCCTCGTAGCAGCTCGCTGTCGCTGGTAGTCCGGCAATCGCCTCAGCGGCTTCTTCAGAGAGCAGCTCTCAAGTAGTTGAACTTGTCGGTTGGCGATAACTCTCGGTTATTGTGGGCCACCTGTTCAAACTGCTCCCAGAAGGGCTGCCACTGTAGGCTATCTCTGTTAAGCCTCAGGCTCCAGCAGGGAGCTTCACTTTCGCAGATGACCCAGATGACTCGTTACCGCTCCGTCTTGTTCGATCGGAGGTCCTGGCCGCCGTCGGCACTTGTGATGTTAATCTTGAAGGTTAGGCGAGCAGGAATAAGCGACGACACGGTCGTTGTACTCAACATTCCGCGCTACTCCTGTTCCGCTTCTCCATCTGTCAGCAATGGCTCGATTGCAGCGTCCGTTTCGTTCAGTTGGCCATGTATGGTATTGAAACGAGCGAGAAGAATCCGGAGCTCCTCTTACAGCAAGTACTTGGCGTTCCACAGCCGCGTCGATCTCCGAAAAGTGCGTTGGTGACTTGCGAGCGTTGGATCTTCCGCTTCTTGTTTCGAGTCTCTCCATCGCCGCGCTGTTTGGGCCTCTGCTGTCTTGCTTCCCGATGTCGAGACTGAAGCTCTGAAATCAACCTCAGACTCACTGTCAGCCAGGTAAAAGGAAGTTCCGGGTTTCGGCACCAAAGGATGACGGATCTTTTTTGGTCTGGAGTCGATGCTTCGATCTAATTAAAACAAACTAATTTAATTGTCCGACATCGGGTACAAGAATTGACAACGTCGTTCGGGAGCCATCACATCTTCTTCTTCTCATCAGCAGTGCACGAGCTCGTGAATTCAAGCGGCCGAAGGTCGTGGCAGCTCCAATGCTTTGGTCGCGTGTTTGCTTCCGTTTTCTGGTGTCTGCGCGCGCTCTGAATAAGCTCCAGCGCATCGGTTCTTAAGGTTTCGCCAGAGAGCATAATATTTCTTCTTGTTTGAAGTAGTGAACCATCCGCAGGGATCAAATGAACTCTGCCATGTGAGATGCCAGGTGTCGTACCATTGACGGAGTGAAAGCCAGCATCAGTGACACTCACTACGGCGCCCTTGTTTACGTGAGGTTTGATATTTCGTCCAATCCCATAAAGACGAACGCGAAGTGTAGGCATTGTAGTAGTATGTAACACGGTTGATACATGAGGAACATGGCACACTTCGAAGAATCGAGTCTCGTTATGCCTGTGTGAATCCACTCCGCTTTACTCAAGAAAAAGTCTTGGACATTCTCTTCACGAACAGGACAGTTCTTAGCAAAATATCCAACGGTGCCGAAAAAAGCACCTCATTCAGGGGAATCGGTATACATGGTCCGGTGTTGTTTCGTCATCAGGGATGCCCGTGCATGATTTATGGTCTTGTTGACTATCTCCTATTCCAGTGCGTTATCCAGTGCCGACTGTAATGTGCTGGTATTAGAAAGTCGAACATGGCGCTGCAAATTGGATCTCAGCAATAGCGCCTATGAAGGCGGCAATCGCCATCTGGTTCACTGTGGTTTTGGGACACCCGACGAGCGCTTTTTCTTATAATCGCAAAACCGTGCATGCCAATTCCTGGAGTGTGTCGGTTCTTTGCCGGTGTTGATGTAAAGAAGGAAGGTAAAATTAATGAACATCTGTATCGCCAAATGAGCTTCCAAAGCTTGAACCAGCAGTTCATATGATGAGCGGCAAGCAGATGACATACTTTCGATAGAATCTTAATCTCTACCTCGCAGTTAATTTACCAACACTCGAACTTTAGTAAACATATCCCACCCATTTTTTTCGGCCATAGCTTCAAACAGAATGAGGAACGTCCACCAGGAGGAGGTTCCGTCGAAATTGAGCAGTTCCAGCTCTAGTGCCGCAATCGCCGGAACACGCTGTCTCCGGTTTTTCATAGCTTAAGGATCAGAGGTGTAGTTCCCAAAGTCACTATGGCTACTTACTCGAGTCTCAGCTTGAAAGCGTCTTTCTACTTGTTGTAACCGTGATTCAGTGAACGTAAGACCCTCGTTGAAACGACGTCTGACATCGGCAATCTCACACTCTATTCTTGCCTCGAGCTAACTGAGGCGACCAACCACGCCGCAATCAATGGCCACCATTAGATCGGCGGTGTCAGCAGCGCTTTCCTCAACAAGTAGAGATGAATAGCTGCTTCGTTGTTTGTGGCACTAAAGAATTCGAAAGAGCTCCACTCGCTTGCGGGAGCGTCGGATGTGGTTGGGTGGTCATGTTTTGAAATCCCGCCGAGTCCGCCAAAATATTACGGACGCCTTGGAAGCCTTCGCCGGAACGTCCCTATTTTTCTCTTTTTTGATTTTGACCTGTCATATTATCTGATGTCACGTTTTCGTTTCTTGCTGCTTCTATGGATATTCAACCAAAGTTAAACTGCGTAGCTAAATTCATATAAATAAAGCGCTTGGAAACATTCACGCCACCTTTGTTTTATAAACCAAGTAAACATGCACACCATACTCATATCAATACGGTTAAAATATTCACGATTGTATTTCGAAAGAGCAATAAAGTATAAAAAAAACAATAATATATTACTACATCGATTAAAAACGCGTCTACGCTTTTTTATCTTGTCCCTATTGTACGTTTTATCGGCATCAGAATCTCCGACTTAACTATACCTGAACGTAAAGCAATGTATCGATCACCATAATAAAATGGTTCCAACTCCAAAGGCATTTAGATTTAAGTGAGAGGAACCTGTGCTGGCAAGAGGAACTGACTTCCTGATAACCCAGCGTTGACAGTATTGACCGACTGGGGAAGCTGACAACGGATCCAGCTTGTGGAGTTCGATTTCTGCGACAATACCGAATGTAGCCGGCCTCTCGTTTTTTCTTTCCATTATTTTTTTTCTATCCTCCGATACCGCCACTCATCTTAACAAAGCTCTGGGCACAGATGTTGCGTCCAGGGAAGGGAGGGGGCGTTAATGTAATTTCCGCCGTCTGTGACGTTTCGATTATTATTATTGACCCCCTGTTAAAGGCTTAGCTCGGATGGTGAGATAGAAGCAATTGAAGGAATTAAACAATTTTATCGGTGTACACTATGCACAAAAGTACATGCGCGTGATCGGAACAGCTGCTATAAAAACGGACATCTCAAGAAACGTTGGGCATGGCATGAGACAATTTCAATGGCTATATAGAGCGATAATTAGATGCGCGTGACCTGCGAATCACGAACACTGCAAGGGAAAAAAAAGTTTTTTTAAAAAGAATAGATGGAACACGAGTATTAAAAAAAAAAGCTTCAACCACAGAAAAAATATTTTTTTTTTCACGCGCAATATTTGTCGCCGTTAGACGCAATTTAGGTGCCGAAGGTGGAGGTCGAAGCCCGCCAAGCCCCGCCCCGTACTTACAAAGTGCTTTCATCTCTCATTTGCTGGAGAGATGATTGACGCGGGAAAGGTTGGTTGTATATTTGTATCTCTGTGCTTTTATAGTATTTTAATTGATCTATTTTTATGTTTGAGAAGGAAATAAGCAAGGATAGAATCATTATTGTGTTCAAATGTATTCTGCGAGTGCATCTTCTTCTTTGGTTTGAATCGTTAACAGACATGGCTGATGGCGTCTGCGAAGTGCTGAACGAGTGAGGCTCCATGAGCTCATCAATTTTTAGGTGTGCGTGTGGCTTTGAGTTCAGGGAAATGTTTAGAGGAAGATCTCCTCGACCGACGTAGCTTGCAGCTAACAACTGCCGCAAGTACGCACCTTCCGAAGCGCTGTGAGGATCTCGTTTTCGTAGCTGGACGGGTTCCTGCTCAGTGACCTCACAGGGTGAAACAAGGAGACAGCAGGCTCTTTAAATCGACCGGACAATTCGGTTTCTTAACCTATCGCGCTACGACTTTGTGCAGCGTTGCCCACAGATGGTGCATTTTTTTTGTAAAATTTGCAAAGAGCGAACTTACCTGAGGAAAAAGTAAAGAAAGAAAAAGGCTTAGCTCCTATGGAAACGCAGCGACGCCACCGGTCTTCAAACAACACGGCGCCATTTCGCACGGGAGACAAGAGATGGCGCAACGAACGCCGCCAACGAACGAGCATACGGCGCCGAGAGCCGGCACTTTAGCAGACGATCCTTTCGACTCAAAAGCGGCTCGCGTTCCGCAGGCGGCGACAGTCGCAGAAACAAAAACAGGCACGGTAACAACAAGGAACTGCAGTTGCTTGTCTGCTAAACACGCCGGCTCTCGGCGTCGTCTGCTCGTTCGTTGGCGGCAGTTGGCGTCGCGACCGCTTGCGCCATCTCTTGTCTCCCGTGCGAAACGGCGCCGTGTTGTTTGCAGACCGGTGGCATCGCTGCGTTTCCTATAGGAGCTAAGCCTTTTTCTTTCTTTACTTTTTCCTCAGGTAAGTTCGCTCTTTGCAAATTTTACAACAAAAAATGCACCATCTGTGGGCAACGCTGCACAAAGTCGTAGCGCGATAGGTTAAGAAACCGAATTTTCCGGTCGATTTAAAGAGGCTGCAGTCTCCTTGTTTCACCCTGTAGATCAACTATTTTGATCGATCTGGCTTGATTTTTTTTGTCTGCGTGTGTTGATGTTGAATAAAGGTATTGGTTCCCGTAAGAGCAAACCCGCCGCTCTGTGAACTGTGCAACCGTCGTGACTGCGACCATGGTTTTAATACCGGGACAATACCAGTGTTGTACACGTTCCTCGTTCCCCTTGATTTTAGGAACGCGTTCCCGTTACAAGTTCCATCTGCAAAGAAAAGAACTCGTTCCCGTTACACTTAAAAAATGGAACGTGTCGTTACTTATACGTTACATTTGTATTTTGCTAATTGCAATATTTGGTTTGATCAAACCAAGTTTTCTTTTATCTCTCCCATTAAATTGCAACATACGAATTTGAATGCCGTGATGGAAGGACACCAGGAGAGGAAAAGAAGGGGAAGCGAGGTTTCATTTTTCGATATAATCCCTTTTAAAAATCTCTGCGTTTTGCCATATGCATGTTTGTGGTGGACTATGCAGACGAGCCAAATGTACTGTTACCCCACACCGCACGAGCGTTCTACAACAACCTCACACGTTTCAATCTAACAAGGTCCCGTGTACGAACTTAAAAACAGTTGCTTCTCGAGCGCTCTCAGCAAGACGAGCAGGTGGAGAAGAAGGTAGGAGCTTTTTGAAGGTCAGTCTTGAGAGCTACCTGCCTCTCTTCGTGAAGGTTGGACTCGTCGTTCAGATTGAAGGTGGAAGGAGAGGGCGGGACGGTTAATTTCTGTGCATCTGGCCAATTCCTGGGATACAAGGGTGCGTTTGATGTCTAGTAACCTGTTTCTTTGATGTAACTGGTTTCTTTGTAGAAGTTCAGTGATGGCTGAAGTCGGCGTTAAATTTCTGGGTGTATGAGGATTCGTGGGAAGCAAATAAACTAGCTGAGTTTGAGACGTCCTTTTTTTGTCTTTTCCTAAACTAGATGTTTTGATTTCTGTACTGCAGTCTCTGAACACCTGAAGAGAGATCAATGCTCACTAGCTCTCCTGCACTCTATTGCTACCAAAAGAGTACCAAAAAAATAAACCCCAAGTAACAAACAAACTTTATGAGATCCTCCTGTTCGTAAATATATTATTTTTATACCTTTATAGAATTCCTTCTTATAAATAAAATAAAAATGACCCCGCCAGACGAAGAAAAAGGAACGCCGTTCTTCCTTCCGTTCCAGTAAAAATGTAACGAGTTCCCGTTCCAGTTTCACCGATGCGAAATGGAACGGCGGCGTTCCTTCGTTCCTCCTAAAGGAACGCGTTCCAGGAAAGCCGTTCTTTGGAACGCCGCTTCGTACAATACTGGACAATACCCACAAAGGTAAGAATTTGTGAGCCATTTGGTTTGAGGTAATCAGGCATTCGGCTTGCATCAAGTTTGTCTACGTATGTTCCCGTGATTTCGCCTCCAAACGCAAGCAGCTTTCAAACTTTTGCAGCTGCACCTGACCTACCAAAGCGAATACTTTTACGTCACCTTTTTAATTGTGCGTCGTGACGCTCACCCACCTTGCTCGCGGATGTCATGTGAAGAAAATAACAAGAGCAGTAAAACTGGAAGGACTCTATATCTAATTTGTTGCTTTTTTTAGTACCTTCGGTCGTTAATTGCCGCACAGCGATAGACGCTGACATGCGCGTTTATTGGAGGGTGGCTCGTGCATGTTGGAATGCTAGAACGCCGCTTGCATGGTCGCGTTGTCTGAGCGTTGCAGATTTTTTTAGTCGGGGGCGGAATAGCAGACGGATGGAGGCGAAAACGGACGCCGACGCGCAGCTTTCAGGCTCTGTTATACTCCGACCTTGAGCGCAGCGAACGTCACCTAGCGCGAAAACCTGCGCCCTTCATTGGCGCGCAAGCAAAAACTCGATACCTCCGACCAATCAGTAGTGCAGTCCACTGAGCTCGCCGCGTTTGCTACACGCCCCATGTCGGAGTGTAACTACAGTGCCTTAAAGGTGCAGTGTACTTGCCGCGTAGCCTCCACCATGCCATCGGGAACGGCCGCTCCTTTGAAGACGGTGTAGGTGGCGCTTCGATCCGCAGCTCCGTTCTGGTGCCTCAACGGCCGGCCAGATAGAGGCACCCCTAACACGCTTCATAGCTTCATATAAATACCTCAGAAACAATTATTTGTTTTCAGTGAGACTTCCCACGACATGATTTGTGTTCGTAGGTGAAGATAAAAATGTGAAACTAGCAGACGACAGTGGCGTCGACTGCTGCGAATCGGCCGGAGCTGGCAGGAGCCAAGCTGGCCAAGCCGGAGCCGGAGCCGGAGCGGCCACGGTGCTGCAAGCGCCTAGCGCCACCCGCGGCCGTCTTCCAACGGCGGCCGCCCACTTCTCCGGTTTCGTTCGTTACACTACCCCCTTTAAGCCACTAGCGGTGTAAACGCATGGCACTCTAATGTCCTCGTCTCACGGGCACTGCAGACGGACGATTGACAGCAAGTGGAAGCAGACGATGCCGGAGGCTGCATGCGCGTCGGCTCGCACGACTAGCAGGCGGTCGTGGACCCCCAGACAAGACGCACCACGTGTCGCGAAACGGAGTCACTCCTCTTGTTAGCGTGTTCGCTCGAGCAGGCCAAGCAAGTCCAGTAGTAATGGGCGGGGCAACCGATTTAGGAACCGGGGCTGGCACTCGTAAGAAATAGAGGGTGTATGGGGGTACTCCCCTTGTCCCATATGTAACTCCCCAAAACCACAATTTGACGTTCATCTCCACAGACGCCAAACCGAGGATACCAGTTTTCAAAGAGCGGCTTGTGTAGTCAGCCATTACAACTAATTAAAATAGCTACTGCACGTATGCAGAGGCTACAGAAAGACACTCACTGTTTTTTTGGCCCTGCTGAAAAACCTCGGTAGTTTTCTTTCCTTGGCTTTCATAAGCACATTAGCTATTTATACGTTATATCCAACAGCCATCAGCCGCTCACGGTAAAGCTTGGTATCGCTAGCTCGACGTCAGTGGACTGAACGTCCAAATGTAGTTTTGGAGTGTTATATATGAGACAAAAGGGACCTATTTGGTCCCTTGTCCCATATGTATTGTCCCAAATTCGCACGGAGTGTTACATATGGGACAAGGGACCTATTTTTAAGGAGTGTTTTCCATGGCCTCCACCCAAACGGCGTCTAACGGAGTATCAAAGCGCGAATGTTTTTTCTTTTGTTTTTTTTTGTCAAAATATAAAATAACGTGTCCCATTTATGCCCTTTGAAAATACTTTTTCCCTGCAGTGTCCTCTTAAGCTCTCTCTGACTACATGCAGTATTTCACCTCAAAGCAGTTGTCAGTCGGTCAGACACACGCTTACACTGCTCTTTTACAATGGTGCCGCGCAAAGCGTTCTAGCAAAAAGGGTGAATACATTTTCGTAAGACTTCCTCCGGATTCTGAAACGTGCAGAGCCATCGCTTCAAGAGAAGACGTTCTTAGCAAACAGCGTTGATAGTATACAAAATACGCCTCGCCGCTGATAACCAGCACAGCCTCAAGAACACTTCACCCGTCCGCCTGTAGCATGTGCGAGAGACTCGTCGTAACACGGCGGGATTAAGAACATTTTGCGGACAGGGGAAACGCGGTCCAGGCAATTGTCATAGAGATTACGTAAACCAGTTCGATTCGACGAAAAGGAGACGAGACAATGCTCGCGGACAAACCGAACTCACTCTTGCCAGTAGCGGAGATGAATGAATAGATATGGCGGCAGTTTTGAACAAGGCGGAGGCTTACGCCACCTCGAGGGCTTTCCAACGTTTCAGCACTGCCAGCCGGCTTAACGGCAGAATATGCTTGCGAAACCTACGCATCACAGATTAAACGATGTTGCAAAGAGCCAGAAAGTTGCGTTTGTCACCCGGCGAACAGAGGCTGAAGGAAAGCTTCGACTATTCAGAATGCGCCTCAGACCGCTTTGCTCTGGCACAGACGGGCACAAGGAAAGCATTTTTTTCCTCTCACTGGGCGGATCGCGGATGATTCGAAACACATTTGGCGTTATTTACACGGCACCATGATGAGCTCGGGACGTCGATCACTGTTTTTTTTGGTTAATCAAACCCATCCGTGACAAAGGCGACTGGCATAGTGGTCGCGTACTTTAATGCGGTATTTGTGGTAAAATGTTTCGACGCGTCTTTCCCCTTGAGACTGCAGGATTGTATTAAAGGGTGATACTGCTTATCTTTCTCATTGTCCAGTATAAATAACGACACACCAGTGAGTGGCGTTCTGAGTGCATCGCAGTAAAGTTTCTATTCAACTGATGCAAGTGTATACAAACTAACAGGATACCCTGGTCTGCACAACGGCCTCTTGTCCCGGCTCTCCGATGCCACGAGTGTGGGAGCCCGTCACCTACAGCCCGTACTGGGAGCCGCAACGCAAATACTCAAACGGGAACTGCCTTTCGTGGACAGCCAGCTGGTGACTCTTCCAGTCACCCTCCTCACCGCCGTAGTCAAGCACGTACTCCGCACTAACAAAAACAAGAAATACCACAACTCTGTTTAAACACTGAAACGTAGGAGATACGAAATACACAAACGTGTTTTTGCCTGTTATTTTTGTTCTTTTGAGGGTTCAATCAGGATTTAAGCAGCTGTTTCCCAATCACCTCAAATGTTAAACTTTATCAATTCTTGAAACAAAATTAAAGACGTTTACAAATTTCTGTAAAGCGAAATTAGAGCGCAACTCTTGAGGAGGAGGAGTAGGCGAGGGTACGACGGCGAGGGTATGGCCCTCCATCTCCTCCGTACCTTCTCCTTCTCCGCTCCTTCGCCTCTGCTCCTCATCGTCCTCTCCTTCCCTTCTTCTCCTCCTTTCCTGCTCCTCCTCCTTCCCTACTCCTCCTACTCTACCCTCATCATATTCCTCCTCTCCCATCCTACTCCTCCTCCAATCCTCCTCCTCTGCCTTCCTCCTCCTCTCCCCTGGTCCTCTTACATCAAACTTTTTAGAAAATTGACGTCACGTGACCTCAACACCAATTCAATTCCCCTCTGAATATGGCGGGAAATTGAATTGGTATCACGTTACGTAAACTTTTCCCTGCTAAATTTAGCTGGGAATTGAATTGCTGTTGAGGTCCAAGTGACATCAATTTTCCCGCTAAACTTAGTGCAGTTACGCCGACGCCGACGGCGACGCCGCTTAACCCGGAAACAGGCGCCTAAGAGCCGCGCTCTAAAAAAAACAGCTCGCGCTATCTCTTAAATCGGGGTTTAGATTACACAGGATGGGCTGTGTTACATTCAGGGTGCCCGAATTATCTAAACCTCCCTGAATGAAAAGCCTATTCCGTGCCTATTATAAGCATTCCTGCTCTACTGGTGTGGCGGTGCATGTATAGAAAAAATCGGGGAGTCACACGAGGTCACAGTGGTATATGAACACTAAGTTTGCGGTTCAGGTGCCAGGAGGAGGCGAGAGCATTTGTGCCTTGCCCTTGTTGCGATTAGCAAAAACGGCGACGACAAGCCGCCAGCAACCTTGGCGCATCGTCTCATCTTGCGCTCACGACAGCAGTCAACGTTAGCGCTCCATTGACGTCATGGTGCAAACTTCAGTCCGCAGAACGAAGGAACTGCCGTCTAACCTTTCACCGCCAAAACCTGGCTTCAAAGCGTCGAACCGGCCGGATGCCTGCCCTTTTTGGAAGTCAAGTCGATATATCCAGGTAAGGTCAACCCAGCGGGCCTCGGATACTTTCAAGATTAGGACAGTATCTCTCACGGCCTGCCCCGAGACACCTGGAAAGAAGACTCCTTCGATACGGAATGTGTGAACGCATGATGCCACCGAGAGAGACGAGCTCTGCGGTGCGGTGTGCGTGAACGTGGGACGTCACATGGACAAGAGGATTCTTCCGGGAAGGTGTCGAGTAATGGAAACTGGTACCACCGCAATTGTCTGCCACCTGACTACATGGCAACCAAAAGACTTTAAAAGCAGCGGACTACCGCTACTAAGGTGCTCACATAAATGAAGACTTATACCTGCTGCTAGCTGCTGCAAAGTCAGAGCTCAATGCTTTC